>JBBPBO010001986.1:2810883-2976715 GCA_037974295.1 Cicer cuneatum
CACTGACAAATATATTCTCCCATGTTTTGTAATATTTATCAACGAATAAGATTTGTCTAATATTTTTTTTATTTATTTTTTTTAATAAAAAATATTTTTCATGTGTCAATGTCAAATATTTATCAAATATTTTTTTTTATATTCATCATAAACAAATATTTGTCCTGTCTTTTTTTTACGCATAAATTATTTATATTTATCAATGACAAATATATATATTTTTGTGTTTTTTTTCTTATGGTTGAAATTGAATAGGACACTTTCAATTTTATTAATATTGATTTTTGGGTAGTATTTTTATTTTTATATTGATAGTTTGAAGATTATAGAGAATATATAGTTTTGTCAATAAAAAAAATGAGAATATATAATTTGAAAAGTAATACATATAGTTGAGTGGTTTTGATTTACATATACAATAATAACTAGAATTTATTATAGAATGTTGTGCAAAAAATTTGACTGAAACAAATTATCACTTGTATCCTCTAAAATTTGCAAAAGGTTAAACATGAGGAGGACAATATTGATATTTTTTATTAGTGATTTCTTTTTTACTAAGATAGTTAAATTTCTTTTGTAAAAAAAGTTATTATATTTCTTTTTATTTTCTGTAGTTGTTTCTTTTCTTAAATTTACTTGTTTGTCTTCAAATAATGATGTGACAAAAAATTAAATGTGAATAAATTTGTATTTTTATAGTTGTTTATTTTCTTATATTAATAGTAGATTAAAATGAGTTTAAAGATGTTTATTTCTACTACTCAAGTTTAATTTTATCACACTTTATTAAGTATTGATAGTTCATTTGTTTGTAGAAAAGGTGAAATTTTGGAGGAAACATTAATATGCACAAACAGAAAAATAATTTCGAAAACTCCATGATTCTGAGAAATGAAAAAGATTATTATTAGCTATTAGGGCCACGCAATACAAATGAGATTTAAGGAGAAGTCAAAAAACAAGGGTTTTTTAAGTTAATAGTAATGATTTATTAAAATTATTATAGTAATTTTAATTTTCTTTTTAGCTTTTTGGAATGTAATATTAATTATTTATTAATTTATTGTAGTTGATGTCATTCAACGTTTCTTTTTTAATCGCTATTAATGTTAATATAATATTTATCTTTGTTGAAATATTATTGATATTAACTAAGATTATATTAATTTTTTTAAAAAAATATATCAAAATCAAGGAATCATAAATATTATTATTTTATAGACAACATATGCATTTGAAAAGAACAAAAGTCTTTCGATACTGTATAATTAAGTATGTTATTTAAAAAAAAAAAGTATGTTAATTTTTGGTGTATTATTTTTCACTTCTATTAGAGACAAGTTTTTTCTTAATATTTTTTTTTTGACAATTATTTTTGTTAAAAATTAAAGAGAAGGGTTTGGAAGCTTTTATTTGGTGTGTCATTTTTCATTTAAATGGATATTGTATTTTTACCTTGAAGAAGTGAGTTTTTATTAATAATTATATAATCTCATTTAAAAAAAAACAAATATTTCATAAAATTTAATGAGATAAAATGTATATTAATATTTAGTATTAAGTGATTATTTTTTAGGCTCTAGGAAAAGCCTTGGTGGCCTTGCCCAAGGGCTGGGCCTGATAGGTGTTGGTTTGCTAGGGTGTCTTCAATGGAGAGAATATGCTTATCATTGTTTAAAGGATTGTTTTATATTGTAATAACAACACTAAAACATTTTGAAGAGAGTAACTTAATCCTCAAATTAACCTATAATTTATTGTTTATATATGTTCGCTGATTTGCAGCAAAAGATTTATCATTTAAATTCAAAACTGAGGCCCAATAATGCTTAAAAAAACTCATTTTCTTAAACACACCAGTTTAAAATGAAGACATAGACCCTTAAAATTATTAAAAAATAAAGACTCAATGGAGATAATTGTTGATTATACTTTACCATTATAGCCCCTTTTAGTCATAAAAATAACAATATATACAATGGAAATCATGTACAAAAAATCATTTACTTTCATTTGATTCTAAGAATATATAAACGAAATATATAATGTATATTGATTAACATTAATTAATAATGTAACACTGTGAATCAGACTTAAAATAAATAAAGATTATTTAGATATTTATATTCCACCACTTCCATTAAAACAGTTACATGATAAATGATAATAAATAACAGCTAGACATGTAGATATTTATGATGACTAACCAAAACAATTTTTTATTAATACAAATTGACAAACTTATATAAACCAAAGCACCCATGTATACAGCCGAAGATCCAGCTTGAACTAATATTGGTTGATCCACAATGTCATGAACAATGATGTCATCACAATGTAGCTTTAAAGAAATAAATTCCTGGAAAGTGATACTAATTTCGAAATTTGGTCATCAATGACAAAATGAAATATTACGAATCCATTTAATTATTTGTGATATTTAATTTTAAACTATTTATCAATATTGAAGGAGATTGTTTTTGGGACAACTCTTCTTAATTTGCATTCATTGATTATAGATCCTTAAGTCACCAAGTGATAACGAAGTTTCAAAATTAGTATAAAATTTCAAAATTTTACGTCTTTAGTGCTACTTGTTGTGATGGCATCATTGTTTACAACATGTTTGATCATTCCATTGAAAACATAACATGGCGCTCCAAACCATTATGCACTATAAGAGGTAGTGAGACCTCAAATTTTACACATGGCTCTTCAACATGGTGGAGATTAAGAGGTTGAACACTTGAATAACATAAACTACAAAATTATTATTCTTTGTTCAAGAGAGGACTCTTCAAAATGAAACCAATTAACGCCTCTTTGAGTGAAAATCAAATAGACTGTTGGCTCTTTCAATGTGACCCCACACCCCCATTTTATAAGTCCTTTTGTGACACTTGAGTATCAACATTTAACGAATAAAATATAATTTTAATAAAAAAACCTTTTGTTGACTCAATAAGTAGAAAATCATTAGTCATGTATCATTTGACATTTACACACTATTAAATAGTATTTTCCATTTTCAAAATAAATGTCAAATTTACAAAAATTTGTCCTAAAATGAATGTTTATATTTTTGGTTTTTTTATGTAATATATTAAGAGTTTAATTGTCAAACATCGTCACCGTACAAAGTTTTACATTGTTAATGTATCAACACCATTAATAAATATAATTTTAAAGATAATTATGATAAAAGTTAAATATCTTTAATGATATAACAGTTATAATTCACTGATAATATAAAAATTATTTACACTAATATATATATGAATTAAATCATATATTAATTACTTTTTTAATGGTACCTTTTAATTAATACTATATATGCCTAATGTTCAAGTATATGTGAATTAAATCATATATTAATTACTTTTTTAACGGTACCTTCTAATTAATACTATATATGCATGATGTTGAAGTTATTAATATATGGTTTAATTCATATATACACCTCAATGTAACATTATCCAATGCAACAATTTTTAATTAATTGAGAATAGAAGAAGTAAATACTAATTCAAAAAAGAGTCGTGATAAGAACTGTGCCAATTCTTTTTAAAAGGAATATCTTTTTAATGTTAATTAATTTGTAACTTATTTTTTTTAATGATTGAATATTAAATATTAATTTTTTGATAAATATATAATATAAATAGTTTTTGTAGCCTAAAATAACTGTTTGAATAGTTTAATATCTAAATAAATTTTATTCAAACGTTCAATTAAATTAAATCTCTTTTTACTAAAAAAATAAAATTTAATCATTTTTTTAGTATTATTTTGCTAAATATTTTTATACAAGATAATAAAATATTAATGGACGGACGTGTAAAATTTATTTATATTACTATTGTATAATTATTAACTTTTATTTGAGGTGTTTCTTCACAAACTCGACCATGTTATGTATAGAGTCGACTGAAGTCCAAAAATTAATATATTTTCTCCTATTTTTAGAGCTTCAAAAATGTAAAATCTTAAATGATACAACAATTGATATAATTTAAATATTTTGTATTGTACAAAATAAAAAAATAAAAAAATCAATAAAATAATATTATTCGTATTGAAAAGGTCTATTTTTTTTAATCAAATTATTGATTTAGAGATTGCTTTAAATCTCAAGAAGTGTTGGACGAGTCCCTGTTACAAAATACTTTTTTTTTTGTAATGCAAATTAGATCACATAATTTTTGCACACATAAAATGACGCAGGTATAATCCAAAATCATTAAATAAAATACCTTTTTTATTTGTCAGCCTGTATCTTTCCTAAAATATAAAAATAAAAATAAAATTAAGCTTAAAGACTAAGTAAAATAAAGTATCATTCATGTATTCAAGAGTTTTGGTAATGAAACCTTAATAAATAATAAATAATCACCCATATAATATTTTAGTATTTAATATTGTTAAATAAAAATAACGATTAATTAATACATTTAATATAAATACCAAAAAGTATTAATTTAATAGTAAAAATTTAATCTTGTAATTTCAAAGAATCGAATCCAAAAACAATTTAAAATAGTCATCAATACCACATATTAATAATAATATTCTCCTTCTCCATTTTTTTTTAAAAAGTAGTATAAAAATAATTAATTAATTCTTGCTGGAGTCGTGCACATCTTATTTTTTTAAGGTAAATTAATTGGTACCCATGAAAAAAGTTAGGTATCCGTGCACATAAGAAAAAATTAATTCAAAATTTTAATTTATTTAACAAAACTATCAATTCCTTAAAATATCAATATATTAATCATTTCAAACTTTTCAAAATAAAAATAATCATTTTTAACTTAATGAAAGAAGACTTAAGACTGGAATTATAAAATAAATCATACATTTAGTTCTTATGGAAATGTTGCCAAAACTTATTAAGTATATTATAGTATAAAAATTTAATGTGTTTATTTTTGTAATTTTTAATCTAATGAAATTATATATATTTATGATGAATATTTTTTGAAACAATTATTTATAGTATCATTTACCTCAATGATATTTTTATTTTTTATTTTGATGAATTAATTCATCTCTATCTGTATCTAATAAGGTCTGAATCAACATTATTATGCAAACGTATATCTTTGATATATAATTAGTTGTCTCTTTAATATATAATGTATCAATACGTTTTTATATTTAATGTAATAAATATTTTTTTGGTTTAATTGTAGTTTTAGTCTTGCGTATTTTTATTGATTTAAGAAATTGGTATCCCTATTTTAAAAGTCGATATATAATTTTAGTCTTTTCCTATGATTTTTTAATTAAAAAAGGCGGTATGACATACTTTAAATAACGTGACATATGATACAGCGATGTAGAATAATTAACACCCATGAAATCAAAATAAAACACCATAAAAACTTAATTTTCAACTTCACACACTACAAGAAAATTTCAGATTTGCGACACTAGGATTGCGACGATTCCTGAATAATTGCCCTAATCAAGAAATTGTGACGGTTCCTGCGGCGGTTTTTGTCAACCGCCGCCGCCCCAAAACCCTTATCCCTCCAAACCGTATTTCAGTTTCCCCCAAATTGTGTTTTCCCTCCTCCATTTCGTTTTCCCCAAAATAGCGACACCAAACCTTCCATCCTCCATTTCGTTTTTCCATTCGCGATTACCCTCCATCTTCCTTATTCATTGTGGCCTCCCTTCGTCTCTGTTTGCTCCGTCCTCCCTTCGTCTCTGTTTACGGTCTCCCTTCGTCTCTGATCTTGCTGTGCTACATAAGGTAAAGCTCCCATCTTCTTTGTTGTTGACGCTTCCTTTAACTATTTCTCCCTTCTTTGTTGTTGAGTTCGAACCCTAGCTCGAACCCTAGCTGAAACAATGTTAGAGAAGCTTTACTTACTGTATATGTTGTTTGATCTATTTTTTTCAGGCTTATTCAAGAGTTTGATAAAGAAGTTCAAGCTTGGAGGCTAGCTTTGATAGAGAAATCTGGTTTGTTGAACTCTGGTTTGCTTAGGTATTTTTTTAACATTGTTTTTGCCTTTGTTTCTGCTTGTTTCTGCCTGGTTTGCTTTCCTCAACAGAAAAAGGCTTTCACTCCTTCGTCATTGTTGGCAATCCTATGTAAAATAATTGAAAGTTTATTTATCAATCAAAAAATGAACAATCAATTAAAACATTGAGTAAAGACTCATTCTAATCCTCCATAAAAAAAATGTGAAATTTAGTTTAGTCCTAAAACAAATATTTACAAACAGCCTCTCATAATTACAAAATCAAGACATGTTAGTCCGTCTATTAGTGATATATTGTTTGAGTGCCACTTTTTTATTTTTTATTAAGCCATCAAATTCATCTATGATTATAAATATTTCAAATATGTCTCTGGTCCTGTCAAACGTTGGTCATATATGTCGTGACCTGAAATGTCTACTAGCATTTAATGGACACATCACATACTAAAATAGTGTTAATCAATTGAAACTGGCACAGAAGACAGATGAGTAATGTTTGACAGAATCAAAGACAAATTTGAAATATTTGTAATCTCACATTTGTACTTGGAAGCATCTTACATAATCAGAGACAAATCGGGTGGTTTACTCTTTTTCTATCACACTAAAATAGGACTTTACTCTTAAAATATGCATATCTATCCACAAATGTACACAAAATTCTGTAGAAAATCCATTATCGGCCTATACGTAACTAAATCATGATACTCTATATTTAGGATGAAACAACTTACCAAGAACAGAAGAGGATGAAACTGCGATCTATTGCTTTGATTTCATATGCATTCATTGTTGTGGTAGGGCATACTTGCTGTTTGTTTGGTGTTTGCAGCTCTTGAGTTTGTGTTTACTAGAACATTTATTTGTAAAGCCACTGTGATTTTGTTTATAAGGTTTCTGGTTGTGATTATGGTACATTGTTAGTGCTTTGAGGTTAGTTTAAGTATGGTTGTTGTGAATCTTGTGGTTGACATTTGATTTCATATGTCACAGCTATATTGGTTTCATATCTTGTGGTTGACATTTGATTTCATATGTTGTGAATGTTGTTGAATCTTGTGGTTGACATTTGAATCTTATGGTTATCTTTATATGTGATGAAATTTTCTTTATGTGACTTCTTTTAATGTGGAGAACAATGTTCTAAATGATATAGGTTAGCAATAAAGTAAGGACCACTCCAATTGATTTTACCATTTACTAAAATTGAATTATTTGTCTCAAAATGAAATCAGATTATTGTACATTGTTAATCCATATACTATTCAGTTTGGTCCCCCTAGATTTTAGTAGAATTTTTTTTTGAAGTTATTGATAAGTTGGTGGATGTATTTTATAGAGTAGGATTTTGAGCCACTGAATTTTTATGATTGGTTATCAACTTCTCACTTTACTTGTCTCTAGAGCGCGTCTTGCATTTTTTAGGATCTCATCTCAATTTCAATCAGTACTAGAAATAATGATGTCAATAACGAAAAGATGATATGTGCACTGACGAAACTCCTATTCATTGTAAAGTTTTGTATTTTTAGAATTCATATTGGCTAAAGAACCCAACTGAAAATGGATAAGTTATGCTGGAATTGCTTGACCGAAGTAGTGATATCTAAAATGTGGCTAGGAAAATGTTATTTACATTTACTTCTTTTGAGTGATAGGCCTTTTAATAGTCTCGGTATCTTCTACTAGGAGGTGGTCTGTCACATGAATGGCGGTTGCTAGTTTCTTATGTTGGCAATTAGGTGGAAATTGGTTGACAGAAGTTGATTCTGTCTAGAGAAAGTAGATGAATGCAAAAAATTGTAGTGTATAGTTTTTTTTAGTAAGTAGTGTTACTTTAAGATTCTAATTCAATATATTAACTACTAAAATAAAAAAATTGAAACATGCAAGCCACTTCCATTGAATTCAATTGTATCAACTGGGAATTTGGGCTCACAGTTCATATTTCCACTGATCTATATTCTTTTTTGTTCTTCATTTTTTTTACAAATATTGCAATCGCTTGTTTTTTGCAATTATAAATTGAGGCTTCTTCAACACAAACATCTGATCAGGACCAACACGTGGATGGTTTAAGTGGTGGGAGAGTTGGTAATTATTGATAAAATGAATTATTGATATAATGGTAGTTTTATTGATACATTCCCAATCAGATACATCATTTCTTGAAATCTCATTATCACTAAGAGGACGAAGACGATCAGAAACAAGAATTCTCTCTTCATGATCTGTTGCAGGTCAGCGTATCGTTTTTGTGTATATGGTAGTTTGAGTTTGTTGCTTGTCTATAAAACATTTTAACTTGTTCTATATATGAGATGAAGTATAATTTTTTTTGCATGTAAAGACTGAAAAACAATTTTTTTTTTCAGTTTTAAAATTTTAATATATGTCACCTTCCTTTAGGGGACTATGGCTTGCTAATTTGAATTGTTTTTGCCATTTTGGTGTGGTTGTTTGTGATGAAAGCATCACATAAATTTGAATAAATTGTTAGATTTCGTGATACAGTATATAGTATAAAGTGTTGGCAAATTACTACTATTACAGCTCTACAATGTAGCATAGCAGAATTTCAAAAAACCATAAAAACAACATCTCTTTTATATTATAGGAATGGAACTTTTGAAAATGCTATTTGAGAAACTTACCTCAAGAAACTGGCTAATTTTTTGGGTAATAGGTTCACCATTGAGTAGAGACTTCTTGCATAAGCTCACAGCTTTGTGAACATCTTTAAGGTGACTCCATTTTGGATATCTTTGAAGACCATACTCATCAAGAGGAGCTTCGTCGTAATAACGGGTTGTTGTAAAGGCAGAACTAGAGGTATTTTATTGATCCAACTTTATTTATTCTTTCTTTATCCAACTTTATTCTTTGGAATCTCTTTTATCAAATGAACTAGAGGTATTTTATTGATACTACCATTATATCAATAATTCATTTTATCAAAAAAATTTATCAATAATTTTGTCTTCTCCAATTCTTAGACACCCTAATACTAGTACTACTTTTACAACACATAATATTCTTATGTTTTGTGAATCTAATTTATGAATTAAGTAGAGGTTTATCTTCTTTGTGTGTCAAAATAACATTATGTGTTTCTTCTTTGAAGCAATGGATAAGTCATGAATTATGAAGCCACACACATCATATGAATATGATCAAGGGATAAAGGGATTTATTAATTTTGCCTTTCGAGATGAATTAGAAAATGGCGAAATAATATGCCCTTGTAAACGTTGTGGTTTCAAAAAACCGCAAAGTAGAAGTGTAATGTACAATCACTTAAAGTGCAAACCATTTCCAAATGGATATACAATTTGGGTATAGTTCAAGACACAGTTGTCGTTGATGATCATATTCAGAACATGATCAACGATGCTTTTGGAGTTGAAAAGCATGCAAACGAAGTACCCATTGAATCAAATGTCAAGATTGATCAAAATAAAGATACGGTGCCAAATGCAAGTCAGCAAAGGTATGAAGAGGCGAAAGAGTATTATGAATTAAGTAGAGAAGGAGAACAACCTTTGTATGAACGGTGTGTTAAATATTCAAGACTATCCTTTTTGGTGAAGTTGTATCACATCAAATGTTTATGTGGAATGACTGATAAAGCCATGACAATGGTTTTAGAGTTATTAAAAGATGCATTTGAATTTGCAAATATACCAAAATCATTCTATGAAGCCAAGAAAACAATCACAAAGCTTGGTTTAAATTACGAAAGGATCCCTGTTTGTCCGAATAATTGTATGCTTTATTGGGGTAATAAGGAAGATGAAGAGAGAGAGTCCTGCAAAATTTGTAACACTTCCAAATGGAAATTAAAAGCAAAAGTTGGTGCAGTTGGGGTGTCTGGTGATGGCAATAAACGAAAGAAAGTTCCTACAAACGTGCTTCGTTATTTTCCATTAAAACCACGGTTACAAAGATTATTTTTGTCCTCGAAGTCGGCTGAGGATATGAGATGGCATGCGATCGATGGTAAGAATGATGGAATGTTGAGGCATCCTAGAGATTATGAAGCTTGGAAATGTTTTGACTTGAAACACAGTTGGTTTGCATCAGACTTGTGAATTGTGCGTCTTGCATTGGCTAGTGATGGTTTTAATCCTTTTGGTATGATGAGTACAAATTATAGTATTTGGCAAGTTATTCTCATTCCATATAACAATCCTCCATTGGTGTGCAAGAAGCAAACATCTTTTATAATGTCAATGATAATTCCCGGTAAAAAAATGCCAGGAAATGATATTGATGTCTACTTACAACCTCTAGTCAAAGAATTAAAGGAATTGTGGGCAACAGGTGTTGAAACATATGATTCTTTTAAAAAAGAGATGTTTACATTGCATGCCACATTGATGTGGACAATTAGTGATTTTCCGGGGTTGGGTACACTTTATGGGTGGAACACTTACACCGAACTTGCTTGTCTATCATGTAACATTGACTCTACTCTTCGTCGTCTCCCTCATAGCAAAAAATGGTGTTTTATGGGTCATCGTCGTTTTCTTGATCAAAGACATAGATTTAGATTGAACAAGGTCCGCTTTGATGGTCAACAAGATATGCGTGGTCCACCTTGAAGTAGCAAAATTGATTTACAAGGAAGGGGGTTTGAATTGTAAATCTCCCTTTTTAAATTTTCCAGAAAAACTTCAGTTTTAAGCTCAAGAAAGTTCTTGGTTAAGGAAGCAGAAAAACAGAGAACGTTCTTGGTTTTATCAGAAAACGGAGAACGTTCAGTTTAGTATGTAAAACAGAAAAACGATTTTGTATTTCAAACTTAAAAGCAATCAAACTTGATGAGGAGGTTAGGGATAAGAAATACCACACGCAAATATATCCTGGTTCACCCAAACTTGGGCTACGTCCAGTCCTCACGAAGTGAGATTTTCCACTAAGTGTTTAAAACAAGAACCTTCTTGGTTTTACAGCACCTAGTCTAGATCAACCTTGATCTTTTGTTTTCAGAACTTAAACTAATTCCTACCCAGAAAAAGTTTAACCAAATCACATATCAATCTTGATAGGATTTCTTACAATCTACCCAAACTATGTTTTACTCTTATAGTTTGAGCTTACAATGATGATGAGATTGATTTTGTTTAGAATCTGTGAATTCTCAACTCTTGTTTGAGATTCGATTCTTTACAGATAAATCAGAATATATATCAGAGTAAAACAATTTAACTAAAAACTGATTATGTAAGTGATTTTCAGAACTTCAAGTATGAATGTGAATGATTGTGATAGCTGTGTTAGCACTTGAACTTCTTATTTTTCCTTGAGCTATGGCATTCCTTTTATAGGCTTGAGAGCAGTGAATGAAGGCCAATATAGCCGTTGTAAAGGCCTTGTGTCAGACTGGTCCAATGACTTTATTTCTAATTAAAAATAATCCTTTTATTCTTCTGATCAGTCTTGAGCTGTAATGCGTTTTGGATTAATCTTTCTTAAGTTGTTAATGATCTTCTGAAGCTTCTGATAAGTGGCAATTTTGCTGGCCTGATCTGAAGCTTTGGATCAGTAAAAACAGATTGAAAACAATCACGAAAGCTTGAAGTAAGAAGCTTGTACTGAAGCTTCTAAAACTGCCTGGAGATTGATGATCATTCTGGACCTTTGTACTTTAAGTATCCTAGAGACTAATGATCAATCTGGATTTTTTTTAGGCCATACTGGAAACTGTCTTGACTTCAAGACTGTTTTAACATTCTTGACAGCCAGTTCCAGAACTGTCTGGACAGGCATCTTTGAGAGCCTTATTCTTTCTCAATTTGAACGACTTCTTGAATTGAATAGATCCTATGTGTTCTCTTCCATGTAGTGATCATATCCATGTAACTTCCAGAGCCAACAACTTCAATTAAGTGTTGGAGAATGTTTGGTCTTTATGCTGTTTTCTTTGATTCTTTTGAAACCTGTCTTTGATTTAGAACACTCAAAAGCACAGATTAAATTAATAATACATTTAGAATCATAATTAAACAATCTTTAATTAACCTTTGTTTGTTTTCATCAAAACATTAATTTTGAGAGTTTGTCTTAACAATCTCCCCCTTTTTGATGATGACAAACATGTTAATTTAGATTTTAATTTTGATTCTAATTTTGAAAGAGCTTGAAAGCTCCCCCTCAATTTGTGCAGTGTTTTAAATTTAACAGAGGATAAATCATGTAAATTCAAAAGATAAAACAATTTCAGCAAATAGATTCATAGAGATGTTTCATTAGATATCAATGATTAATTACAAAGATAGATCAAGTTTAGAAGATATACAGAAGTACCAAATACAAAAGGACTTCTATCTAATTAAAACAAACTTAATCTAAAATCTCCTAATTAATTCTCCCTCTTTGTCATAGCAAAAAGGTAGGAGAAAAAGATCCTACGTAGCCAATGAAGGTGAAGATCCTTCTGAAGAAGAGGATCGTGCAGGATCAGCAACTGGTGGAGGAGGCGGAGAAGGATGAATAGGTGGAGGAACAAGACCAAGCTTTGGAGCTAGTTGTTCTGTCATCCATGTGCGCAGAATGGTTGACTCCAAATCTTGCTGAGCTTGGCGTGCCATAATTGTCTGAAGGGCAGCCATAATCTCAGAGTTGGTAGGCTCCTTTGATGGAGGAGGAGGAGGAGTCATTGCAAAAGCAGGGTGAGTGGAAGTTGAAGGAATGGAGGCAGAAGATGAGGGAATGGGGATGGTGTTCTGATTGATGGAGGGCCCAGGTGTGTCAAAGAAAGTCAAAAATTAACTTACCCCAAGGAGTGAAGGATTTGTTTTCTGGGGGGAAATGAAGAGTGGTGACATGGAGGAAGTATGTTGATGAGGTAGAAGGGTGCACATGTCATCAATTGGTGTGTGGATGTGGTGGAGAAAGTCTGTGGAGGATACGGAGAAGGTTTGAGGAAAAACGGAGAAAGTTTGAGGAATGGTAGGTGAACTTTCTCTGTTTGCAGCAGAATGTTCTAGAGCAGTGTCTACTGCTTCAGGAAGGTCTGGAGATGGTTGTGGTGAAGCTGGAATTGGGGCAGGATCAGCAGCTCTTGACCTTGATGAGCGCTTCCTTTTTAGAGAAGGTGGTAAGGAGGGTGGAGGAGGACGTGTCTCAGAGGAAGCTTTCTTCATGTGAGAGATGTTTTTAGAAGAAAACTTAGAGATTTTGATCAAGCTTTTCTCATTGCTGAGGGGAATTTGAAAATACCTGAATATCTTGGTCAAAATCATCCCATGTGGGACAGTATTCTTCTTGTAATCTTTGTTGGTTGCAGCAATCATATGATGAATTATGAGATGAGGCAGGTTCAGACGCTTGCAGTTTAGAAGGTGGTAGATTACAATAGCATCATTGTCAGAAACACACTCATGAATTCCACAGTGGGGAAGTATGGTGTGATGACTGATGATGTTAAATACTTTGGGAAGGGGTTTTATCACAAAAAGTCTTGGCCTGGCAGTAGAATGCTCTGATGATCTCTGGGTAGTAGCATTCTGATGTCTGCAAGAAGGAAGTCCAGCCTAAAACATCAGTGTGATGTTTTATGGCATTTCCATCCACGACCAGATTGTCAAAGATGACAATCTGTCCCACTCCAATAGGGCGTTCAACCCATTTCTCTTTGAATATCTTATTGGCGGATGTGGGAATCAGAGGGATGTTATGTTGGGAATCAGAAGGAGACTGGTGGGGGTCAGAAGGAGTGGTATGGGGAGCGGAGAACAGAGAGGGGGGCATAAGGAACATTTGTAGGGTCAGAAGGAATGTTGGTGTGGGCAAAAGGAATGTTCTGAGGGTCAAAAGGAGTAGTAGGGGGGCAGACGGAATAGTGGATGGGTCAGAAGGAAAGGGGTCCACAATTGGAGAACGTTCTGGGAGTGATGAACGTTCTTGAGAACGTTCTAGAGCCTTTTTGGGAGGTGAAGAAGGCTTCTTTTTGAGCTGTTTTGGAGCCCTTGTTTTCTTATGTTGGGGATTCTTTAGATTCTTTCTATCAAGAAACTGAGATAGGGTTATGGTGGTTTTCTTTTTCATGGTTTTTGACGGTGGTTTAGATGGTTTTGATGGAGAAGGGATCTCATTTAACTTTTTCCTTTTCTGGGTAAGAGAAGTAGTTTCAGAGGGTTCAGAAGATATTGATGGCTTCTGTTTTGAAGATGGTTGTTGTTGAGAGGTTGCTGGAACATTGGAAGGAGACACATCCATTTCTTCCTCATCAGAGTCAGAAATGATAAACACTGGAGTATCAGTGTTTTTAGGGTTTGATGTCCCTATTCCAAAAATGACTCTCATGGACTTTGTTTTGCGGGTAGAGTGGTTTTTCTCAAGTGAGGTGGAACTTGAGCAATGTTGGGTTCGGAATGAGGGTGAGAAGGGGGGAAAATGGTTGCAAGTGGTCGAATGGGGAGAGGGATAGGAGTAGATTCCCTTGATGACGAGGATGAAGATGAAGATGAAAAGAGGGGCTTTTTTAATGGAGAGGGTATGGGTGGTGGAGAAGGTGACCGATTACGAAAAGGAGAAGAGGAAGGTGGTGGTGATGGTGATTCATGATGTGCGTTTTTTCGAACACTTGTTTTGGTTCTTGCCATTTTTACAGATTCGAAGAACGTTAAAGGCAGAGAGGGTTTTGAAGAACGTTTAAAGACAGAGGAAGATGAAGAGAGGGTTTTTGAAATATCTAAGTAACGTTAAAAAACAGAGAGGGTTTTTAGAGGGAAAAGAGTAATGATGAATAAAACCTAGGGAAGGATGATGAGTGAGAAACTAGGCAAAGTCAGTGCACTTTTGGAGGAAGGGGACAAGAGCATTAAATGCCAAAACTCCCCTTTTTCCTTTTTGCCTGCGCAGAAAAAAAAATGACACGCAGAGGAGAAAGTTGATTTAAAGATGGAGAAAGTTGACTGAAAAACGGAGATTGATAAACGTTCTCCGTTTTCTGCACAAGCAGTTTTAATGAGATTTTTCTGGATTTCTCATGATTTTCAGCCTTTCCTTAATTGAATTAAAACTATCCTCAGCAAGAGGCTTTGTAAATACATCAGCAAGCTGATTTTGGGTATCTACAAAGATTAATTCAATGCTTTTCTTGCTCACATGATCTCTAATGAAATGATGCTTAATTTCAATATGCTTAGATCTAGAATGCTGAATTGGATTTTTAGATAGATTAATAGCACTTGTATTATCACAGTAAATTGGGACATTAGAATAACTTACAAAGAAGTCTTCAAGTTGATTCTTTATCCAAATTACTTGGGAGAAACAATTTGCAGCTGATACGTATTCAGCTTCAGTTGTTGACATTGCAATCGTGTTTTGTTTCCTGCATGACCAGCTGATTAAGGCTTCTCCCAGGAACTGGCATGAGCCACTTGTGCTCTTTCTTTCAGTTTTGTCCCCAGCATAATCAGCGTCGCGGTAAGCTACAAGATCAAAATGTGAACCTTTTCTATACCAAAGGCAGAGATCAGTAGTACCAACAAGATATCTAAAAATTCTTTTTACAGCAGTTAAATGAGATTCTTTGGGTGCAGATTGAAATCTAGCACATAATCCTACTGCAAATACAATATCAGGTCTACTTGCAGTTAGATATAACAAAGAACCAATCATTCCTCTGTACTCTTTTTTCAGAGATAGATTTTCCATTTTCATCTTTGTCCAATGAAGAAGATGGATGCATGGGTGTAGTCATGATTTTGGCTTCATTCATTTTGTATTTTGATAAAAGATCTTATGTATATTTTTCTTGACAAATAAAAATGCCATCATCATGCTGCTTGATTTGTAAACCAAGAAAGTATCTCAACTCTCCCATCATGCTCATTTCAAATTCACTTTGCATGAGATTTGAAAAGGCAGCACACATTTTCTCATTTGTTGAACCAAAGATTATATCATCAACATACACTTGAACTATGAGTAAATCATTTTTATCGTTTTTCTTAAAGAGTGTAGTGTCAATGTTTCCTCTGGAAAACCCATTTTTGATTAAAAAAGAACTTAATCTTTCATACCAAGCTCTTGGTGCTTGTTTCAGACCATATAGAGCTTTGGTAAGTTTATAAACATTGTCTGGTTTTGATTGATTTTCAAAGCCAGGGGGTTGTCGTACATAAACTTGCTCATTTAAAAAACCATTTAAAAAAGCACTTTTAACATCTATTTGAAAAAGTTTTATGAGTTTATCAGATGCATATGCAATAAGAATTCGTATAGCCTCTAACCTTGCAACTGGTGTGAAAGTTTCATCATAATCAATACCTTCTTGTTGATTGTAACCTTGGGCAACCAGTCTGGCTTTGTTACGAATAACCTTACCTTCTTCATCCAGTTTGTTTCTAAACACCCATCTTGTTCCTATGATGGTCTGGTTTTGAGGATCTGGGACAAGATTCCAGACTTCATTCTTTTCAAACTGATGAAGTTCTTCTTTCATTGCATTAATCCAAGATTGATCAACAATGGCTTCTTTGATTGACTTTGGTTCGAGTTGGGAGATCATTTCCATGTTGTTGTTGTCATCCTCTTTGAAAGACATTCTGGTTCGAATTCCATCAGCTGTATTCCCAATAATTTGATCCTGAGGATGATCACTTATTGTTTTCCAGCTTTTTGGAAGAGAATGAAGTGGAGACTGTTTATCAGTCTGGTTTTCCTGGAGAACATTCAGCTGCTGCTGTCCAGAATGTTCTTCTTCTTCATCATCTTTCTTGCTCGTTTCCAGATCATCAAATTCATCAAATAATCCATGTATACTAATTTAAACCACCTTTGTTTTGAGATTAAACACACGAAATCCTTTAGATTCAGTTGAGTATCCCAAAAATATGGCTTTGTCTGATTTAGCATCAAACTTTCCAAGATTTTCTTTATTGTTCAAAATGTAACAATAACACCCAAAGATGTGAAAATATAAAATGTTTGGCTTTCTATTTTTCCAGATTTCATATGGTGTTTTGTTGATGATTTTTTTTATTGTTACACGGTTTAAGATGTAGCATGAAGTGTTTATGGCTTCAGCCCAAAAATATTTTTCAACATTTGATTCTTCCAACATTGTTCTTGCTATTTCCTGCAACGTTCTGTTTTTGCGTTCAACAACCCCATTTTGTTGAGGAGTTCTAGCACATGACAGATTGTGGGAAATGCCAAGTTCATCAAAAAATGCTTTAAAAGAAGCGTTTATAAATTCTCCTCCATGATCACTTCTTACAGAAATGATGCTGGAATCTTTTTCATTTTGAACCTTCTTACAAAAGTTTTTGAAAGCATCAAATGCATCATCTTTTTGTTTTAAAAATAAGACCCATGTATATCGAGAATAATCATCAACAATAACAAAACTATATCTCATTCCACCTAGACTTGTTGTTTTAATAGGACCAAAAAGATCTATGTGAAGCAGCTCAAGGACTCTATTTGAGGAAATAAAATCTTTTGGACGAAAGCTACTTTTAACTTGTTTTCCTTTAGCACAAGCTTCACATATTTTATCTTTATCAAAATTGATTTTTGGCAATCCTCTAACAAGTTCTAGTTTTGAAATCTTTGAAATAGTTTTCATACTGATGTGTCCTGTCCTCTTGTGCCAAATCCATTTATCTTTGTTTATGGACATGAAGCAGGATTCATCAGGTAATTCTTCAAGGTATAAAACATAAAGATTTTTCTTTCTTATAGCTGAAAAAATGAGTTCGCCATTTTTGTTTTTAACTTCACAGAAGTTTGGTTTAAAAATAACCTCAAAGCCATTGTCACATAGTTGACTTATGCTTAAGAGATTATGTTTCAGACCTTCTACATATTAAACATTAGAAATTTAAGCTGAGTTTTTCTTACCAATGGTTCCTTTACCTTTGATTTGAGCTTGGTTGTTGTTACCAAAGGTTACAGAACCTCCTTCTTTCTTTTCAAATGACATGAAGGAGCTTTTATCTCCTGTCATATGTCTTGAACAGCCACTGTCCAAGAACCATGGCTTTTTCTTGACAAGTTGAAATCCATTATGCATAAGATGTTATATTGACTTTAGGTACCCACTTGGTTTTGGGTCCTTGAGAGTTAGTTTCAGGATTGGATTTTCTTTTGAAATAACATGCTGATTCATCATGACCAAATTTGAGACAATAGGAACATTTAACAGTTGGTCTTGGTGTTGTATTTGAAATCTGAGTTTTCAAAGGTTTGAATCTTGATTGTGTAAAGATTCTGGATCGTTCTCCCTTTTTCAAACTTTCTGGAGAATGTTCAGTTTTTCTTCTTGAACTTTCTCCGTTTTGAGAATAAGCTGGAGAACGTTCTTTTTTCAAAATTGGCTTTTTCTTTTCAAACATCTTTCTGCTCTTAATCTTTTCATCCCGTTTTTTGAAATAGCAAGCAAATTCCAAATGTCCAAGTTTTTTACAGTATGAACATTTTGTTTTGCATTTTTCGATCTTGCTTTCCGGAATAAAAAAGTTTTCATACATTTTGGTTTTTTGAGTTTGATTAAAACCAAGACCAGCCTTATCAAATATTCCTATTTGCGATCCCATGATCTTTTGAAAAGTTTCAGTAGCTTTTATAAAATTAAGCAAATCAGTTTTTAAAATTTCATTTTCAGATTTAAGGTTAACGTTCTCCGTTTTAGCAGCAGAACGTTCTTGATCTTTCTGAATTTCACAATCTTGCTGTTTTGATTCCCTCAGTTCCTGAATGGTATTCTTAAGAATATCAATCATGGTCTGAGCTTTTTTTTTCTCTTCTTTTTCTTTAAAAACTTGTTCTTTTAAAGAACTGCATTTTTGTATAAGAGTGTTCGAATCATTTAGCAAGTTGTCAAATTCTTTTCCCATTA
This sequence comes from Cicer cuneatum, assembly GCA_037974295.1. Taxonomy (NCBI): domain Eukaryota; kingdom Viridiplantae; phylum Streptophyta; class Magnoliopsida; order Fabales; family Fabaceae; genus Cicer; species Cicer cuneatum. The sequence continues at coordinate 2,829,739 of JBBPBO010001986.1, forward strand.
ATTCACACAGAGAACAGGGTTCAGAATCTATTACCATGTTTTCTTCTGTGTCTGCCATCAAGCATATGTTGGCTTCTTCTTCTTCTTCTGATTCTTCAGAGTCATCCCATGTAGCCATCATTGATTTCTTTTTGAAAGGAAATCGTTTTGGTTTATTCTTATTCAATGGACATTCAGATTTGTAATGTCCAAGTTTATTGCAACCAAAGCATGTAATCTGGCTCTTATCAACTTCTGTTTTGGGATTTTTATTGGGAAATCCCTTTTTGATTTGATCTCTCCTTCTCATCATTCTTTGTATTTTTCTGGTGAGAAAAGCAATTTCTTCATCAGCATCTTCTTGTCCAGTTTCTTCTGGTTCTTCATCAGTTTGTAGAATGATGCTTTCTTGAGATGCTTTTAGAGCTACTGCTTTTCCTTTCTTGATAGGTTTATCTTCTTGTAGCAATATTTCATGTGCTCTTAAAGTTCCTATCAATTCTTCCAGGGGAAGTGTTTCAAGATTCTTGGCTTGGCTTATAGCTGTTACCATTGGTCTCCATACAACTGGAAGACATCTCATGATTTTTCTTACCCTGTCTTGTATTGAATAGGCTTTGCCAAGAGAACGCATTTCATTCACTATTGTTGTGAATCTTGCGTACATCTCATCAATGGTTTCTCCTTCTTGCATTTCGAATAATTCGAATTTTCTTATACCAATGTCAATCCTTGTTTCTTTGACATGGCTCGTGCCTTCATGGTGAGTTTGTAATGTGTCCCATACTTCTTTGGCAGTTGCACATTCGTCTACTCTTTCACTTTCTTCCCTGCTCAAAGCACACGATAAGAATAAATGAGCTTTGGAGTTTAGGAGTACCTTAGCTTTATCATCAGAAGTCCAGTCTGCTTCTTTCTTTTCTGTTGAAGTTGGATCTTCTTGATTCATCCTTGGAACATGATTTCCATTTACTATGATGTTCCACATGCCTGTGTCCTGTGATTTAAGAAACAATTGCATTTTGTTTTTCCAAAAATAATAATCAGTACCATCAAAGAATGGTGGTCTGTTAGAGGATCCTCCCTCAACAATGTATTTTGCTTTAGACATTTTCTGGATCTTTTTCTCAAACACTGGTTAGGTGTTCTTTCTAGAGACCTTGCTCTGATGCCAATTGAAGTAGAAAAATTGATTTACAAGGAAGGGGGTTTTGAATTGTAAATCTCCCTTTTTAAATTTTCTAGAAAAACTTCAGTTTTAAGCTCAAGAAAGTTCTTGGTTAAGGAAGCAGAAAAACAGAGAACGTTCTTGGTTTTATCAGAAAATGGAGAACGTTCAGTTTAGTATGTAAAACAGAAAAACGATTTTGTATTTCAAACTTAAAAGCAATCAAACTTAATAAGGAGGTTAGGGATAAGAAATACCACACGCAAATATATCCTGGTTCACCCAAACTTGGGCTACGTCCAGTCCTCACGAAGTGAGATTTTCCACTAAGTGTTTAAAACAAGAACCTTCTTGGTTTTACAGCACCTAGTCTAGATCAACCTTGATCTTTTGTTTTCAGAACTTAAACTAATTCCTACCCAGAAAAAGTTTAACCAAATCACCTATCAATCTTGATAGGATTTCTTACAATCTACTCAAACTATGTTTTACTCTTATATTTTGAGCTTACAATGATGATGAGATTGATTTTGTTTAGAATCTGTGAATTCTCAACTCTTGTTTGAGATTCGATTCTTTACAGATAAATCAGAATATATATCAGAGTAAAACAATTTAACTAAAAACAGATTATGTAAGAGATTTTCAGAACGTCAAGTATGAATGTGAATGATTGTGATAGCTGTGTTAGCACTTGAACTTCTTATTTTTCCTTGAGCTATGGCCTTCCTTTTATAGGCTTGAGAGCAGTGAATGAAGGCCAATATAGCCGTTGTAAAGGCCTTGTGTCAGACTGGTCCAGTGACTTTATTTCTAATTAAAAATAATCCTTTTATTCCTCTGATCAGTCTTGAGCTGTAATGCGTTTTGGATCAATCTTTCTTGAGTTGTTAATGATCTTCTGAAGCTTCTGATAAGTGGCAATTTTGCTGGCTTGATCTGAAGCTTTGGACCAGTAAAAACATATTGAAAACAATCACGAAAGCTTGAAGTAAGAAGCTTGTACTGAAGCTTCTAAAATTGCCTGGAGATTGATGATCATTCTGGACCTTTGTACTTTAAGTATCCTGGAGACTGATGATCAATCTGGATTTTTTTTAGGCCATACTGGAAACTGTCTTGACTTCAAGACTGTTTTAACATTCTTGACAGCCAGTTCCAGAACTGTCTGGACAGGCATCTTTGAGAGCCTTATTCTTTCTCAATTTGAACGACTTCTTGAATTGAATAGGTCCTATGTGTTCTCTGCCATGTAGTGATCATATCCATGTAACTTCCAGAGCCAACAACTTCAATTAAGTGTTGGAGAAAGTTTGGTCTTTATGGTGTCGTGGTCTGGAAAACATTCTCCGTTTTCCAGAATGTGTAGAATGTTCTTCTGCTGCTGTTTTCTTTGATTCTTTTGAAACCTGTCTTTGATTTAGAACACTCAAAAGCACAGATTAAATTAATAATACATTTAGAATCATAATTAAACATTCTTTAATTAACCTTTGTTTGTTTTCATCAAAACATTAATTTTGAGAGTTTGTCTTAACACACCTAAAATGTTATTTGGGCTTCAAATTCTTGAACAGGTTCAAAACATTGATGTCACATTTGGTCGAAAGCCAGAGAAAGAACGATCGTGAAAAAGAACACGTGGTGGACGACCTACACAAGGTATCAATCAACAATGGAAAAAGAAAAACATATTCTTTCAACTTCCATATTGGAAGGATAATCTTCTGCGCCATAATCTTGACACGATGCATATTGAGAAAAATGTGTGCGATAATATCTTATTTACTTTGCTAAACGATAGCGCAAAAAGTAAAGATCATATTAATGCAAGAAAAGACCTTAAAGCTATGGGCATAAGACCTGACCTTTGGCCCAATGAAAATGGAAGAATTTCTCCAGCCGTCTTTACTCTGACTACTAAAGGTAAGAAGGAATTTTTAACAACTTTAAAGAATATCACTATTCCTGATGGTTATTCGAGCAACATTTCTTGATGCATTGACATGGAAAACCTTAAGTTGAATGGAATGTTGAAGAGTCATGAGTGTCACATATTGTTGGAACAACTACTACCGTTAGTCATTTGAGCAACATTACCTGATAATGTTTCAGCAATATTGATTGAGTTTTGCTCATTCTTTAGACAATTATGTACTAAAGTATTGAATGTTGATGAGTTGGAAAAATTGCAAAACCAAATTGTCCTCACTTTATGCCACATGGAAATGATATTTCCTCCCTCATTCTTCACTGTTATGGTTCACTTGGTTGTTCACCTTGTTGAAGAAGTTAAACTTGGAGGTCCTATTTATTATCGATGGATGTATCCTATTGAAAGGTAAAATATGCGTGATCTTGTTCCTTCAATAATTTGTATTGGACAATTTGGTTCTAACTAGTATTATTGCGGTTCAATAATAGGTACTTAAGACAACTTAAATCGTATGTACGTAATAAAGCACAACTAAAAGGGTCTATTGCAAAAGGATACCTTGTACAAGAGATTCTTACATTTTGTTCAAGGTATCTAGAAAACATTGAGACTAGATGGAATCAACTTGGTCGTGTAGATGATGAGCCTATTAATGAGATACAAACTGACTCACGTGTATCTGAATTATTTCCTAAAGTTGGAAAATCTGTTGGTGGATCTTCATACTACACCCTTACACCAATTGAAAAGTTACAGGATCATAGACACGTTTTAACAAACTGCATCATAGTTGACTACTATCTAAGGTAAGTAATTTTATTCTATTTGTATTATTTAACACTAATTTTTCTTTTTTATACATCTAATTTCAAATAACCAAATAGGCAATATAGAAGTATTATTTGAAGCCAAATAAGGAGTGGTGCAAGGAGTGCTTTTGAGGTAGATAAAAAGTTTCATAGAGAGTTTCCTCATTGGTTCCGCAATCGTGTTAGTGTTATGACAAAATTGGTGATTGAGTTGGTTTCGTTTTTAATAAGAATGTGACTAATTGTATATTTTATGGTGTCTAGATTTGACAATCTCGACAACATTAGTGGATCGGATAAAAATGTTTTCACTAGTCTTGCTCAAGGTCCTTCTGATAAAGTTAGAAGGTTCACTGCATATAATGTCAATGGATTCAAATTTCGAACATTGGCACGAGACAATTTATTAAAAACTCAAAATAGTGGAGTTTTTGGCATGTTCGGAACACGAAGTAACTCAAGAAATAGTGATGCCCAAATGAGATTTGGAGGGGTGCCTTACTATGGAAGATTGATAGATATCATTGAGCTTTCCTATGGTGGCTTCAAAGTGCCCATGTTTAAATGCAAATGGGCTAATACCACAAATCCAAGAGGAATTAAGACAGATAAGTTGGGTTTTACCTCTATAAATTTTGCAAGACTAATACATACTGGAGAGCATGAAGATGATGAGCCATACATTAAAGCGTCATAAGCTCAAATGGTTTATTATATGGATGATGAAAAGGAACAAGGATGGAGCATACCTATTCATTTAAAGCCAAGAGACTTGTATGACATGGGTGGAGATGATGACATTATGGCACCCATTGAACCATATCCATCTCAAAATTTGGAACAAATTTTTTCAAATGAAACCAACATATACAATTGGCAAGAATGGCTACAGATGATGATCCTAACACTTCAACTTTTAATGACGATTTTGACGACAATAATCATGATATGAATTTATGATACGGTACTCTTTGATCTATGTTATTTATTTACTAATTTTTTTATTTTTGCATTGTGTGTAATGTTTAGCTTGCATCCTATCTGTTTACATTGCATTCTATCTGTTTAGCTATTTGCAACGGTCTAACTTTGTTGTAATTAATGTTTGCAGTGTAAGTGTGTTTGGAGTCTCAATCTTGTGATCAAAATGGAATCATCATATAGGGATATTTGGCGCAAAACAATGGAAGATAATTACAAAAGGATGGAGGCTCTCAATCTAACTCATCTCTCTCAATCCCTTCACAAATCTTCTTCTACCATTTTAAAAACCACACCGGTTAGTAATAACTCAAAATACTAACAATATAACATGTTTCTTATTTGTATTATATGTTGATTTTTATTTATTTACTTGGATAACAAATGATTGTAGCGTTTCACGAAGGGTCGTTCGAGACTTATACTACCCGGAGATCTTGAGGTAGCTAAAATGAAGCACCTGCGGAGACATGGTTTACAACCAACAGTCCAAATGACATCTGTGCCACCTACCCAGGTGACAACACCACCAGTAATGCAAGCGATAGAACCACTACCTTCTCCAATGATAGAACCACCAACTGCAGTGCAATCAACAAAATCACCACATTCTCAAGCGACAACACCACCAGGAATGCAAGTGATAGAACTACTACCTTCTCTGATGATAGCACCACCAACTACAGTGCAATCAACAAAATCACCACCATCTCAAGCGACAACACCAAGAGTAGTGCAAGTGATAGAACCACTACCTTTCCAAGAAACATCCTCTCACTCTGAAGATGTCGTTGAAGATGAGCCATAAATTTCTCAAAAAAGGAATTCTACATATTGGGATGTAGAAGTTATTAGTATGTTATCTAATGTCTAATTATATTTATATAATTTAATTGTTTTTCATGGTTGACGTATGACATATTTCATTGAATTATGTGTTAGATGAGGCAGGACATATTTCAAAGACACACCTAAGGGTAACATACGTGTTTGAAGATCCTCCTAATGTTAGCAGGATAATAACTAGATGGAATTCAGGTGGGCAACCGATAGGATCAACTGCTGTGAAATTGCAAGGAAATTTAAGGATTTTCCTATAATTTACGACAATTGGAAACAAGTTCCATCGGCAAGAAAAAATGAAATATTTAGGGATATAATAAAGGTATCAATGATAAACAACCGAATATTCTTTATTTAATGTTTTGATTGTAAACTAACTTTTTTTTATGATTCTGTTAATCAAAATTTGTTGTTAATGATGGATACAACAAAAAATATATCCTTACGAGCCTTGGAAAGAAATGGCGAGATGCACGAGGTACCAGACTCGATTCCCACGAAAGGCAAAAACTCTATTTCCACGAATTCTCTATCTGTGCACATCCTTTGATATTTTCTCTAATAATATGCATCCTCTTATACCCATTGTTTCCTCATTGCTAAAATCCATGAAGATACAAATTGTCTTTCTTCAAAATGAAGTACACATGTTTGAGCCTAAAGTACAAAAGTCATACCCTAAATGAACTCTAACAGAAAAATCTCAATTGACACTTCATTCTTGTACTTAAGATGAAATGATTCTATCAATAAAAATATAAGATAAATATAAAACGAAAATTGCAGTTACGAAAAAGCGAAGAACACGTCAAAAAGCATGAATGAAAAATATTTTCATACACTTGAATTGATATAAGATTGAATATGTAACATCCTCTCAATAAGAGTAAGAATCCAATAAACATAATTTGTGTCAAATCAGACACAAATTAGAACTGATGTAAATAAGCCAGATAGATGAACCTCAATGGCAGTATGCCAGTATGTTGAAGAACAATTCAGGGAACGAAAGTCTGGAGAGGCTATAGAAAAATACTCAAAGTCTGAAGAGGCAGATAAAGAATACTTGTACAACTATTTATGGAAATAGTGGATTAAGCCCTCAACTGTACTGAGACAAAATCTCTATGTAAGGGGAGGACTAGAGGTACCAATAATTTGTTGTGAATTAATATAAAAATATCAGTGTCTCTTTAGTCTTTTTAATTATCGCATTTTAGTTCTTTAGGATTCAAACTTACTCTCTTTAAACCTCTTTTAATAGTAAGTTGAATGTTTTGATAAGAACAATTTTTGTAAGAAAAGCAAATAGTTTTTAAAAAGGTAAACACAATTCAAACCCTCCATTTTCTAGTATTTTCCAGTACCTTCATGGATGAATGTTGTTAATGTAGGATGTCACTATTACATGTTCGAATGGATAGATACATGTATAACTAATTTATATATATATATATAGTGCATCAAGATTAACGTTGTATAACAAAGGTGCTTAAGATGTTTGTCCAAAAAAATGTTTAAAACGGTAATTTTGACGTATCTTGATATTATATTAAATAGTTTTAGATTTATGTAAAAATTGATATAGATGATCTATATGATATAATCTTTCAATCCAATGGTTAAATTTAGAAAGATGTATTGAGTAAAATATTATTGAGCAATATAACATTGGTGTAATATTGCATTCGTGTAACTAATCACTCGCACAAGGCACCCACGTTTCTAACCATAATTTTAAAGGGAAACATTTAGGCATGAAATTTCATACATAGTTAAGTAATTATATAGTTATGGATTTCTAACACACATACGTTCGTTCTTTTGGGAAGGTGTGGAAGATACCAGAAAGATTTGTTGGGAGAGTTGGACAAACACATGCAAATCAAAAGAAGATGGGGTCTTGGAGTGAAGAGTGTAGAAGAATTTAACATTGCTTTACTATACAAATGGAGATGACAATTTATACATGAAGACAATGCTATATGGAGAAACCTATTAAATTTCAAGCATGGTCCTTTACTTTTCAAAATCTTAAGTAGAGACAAACCTAACTATTGTTAAATCAAATGATTCATTGTGGTGGAGAGATTTGTCATTAATTTGCTGGAAATTCATTAGGAATTGCTTTATGTTGGTTTGTAAATAATATGTCGATGAAATTTGAGACTGGTAATAACATTATGTTTTTGAGAGATAAGTGGCCTAGTAGTTGTCTGTTGAAAGAATTATATCCTACTTTGTATCATTTATCACTCAAACTTGGGAGTTGTGTTGCTGATATGTGTTCACAAGTTAACGACAGATGGAATTGGCATTTTTGCATGTCGTATTCAGGGCAAAACGAGGTTGTTTTAGTGCATATTGCTAAATTGCAATCTTTACTTGCTGGAATTGCACCTAGTGTGCTTATTTTTGGATGAGGGTACGAAACTTTACAGTGAAATCGCGTGCTACAAAGCGATAAATGATTCTACAACTAAGTCAATTGTGGGAGACAATATGAAGAAGGCTTTGGAATATTTAAGGAAATCAAATATATAGTCAAAGATACAAGTGTTCAGATGGAAGTTATTGTTAGGACGTTTACCTACAAGTTAGAGCTTGAAAAGAGAAGTGTTTTACATGGATCTTTAAATACATGTTGTGTTTACTGCTTTCAAGTGAATGAAACAGTAAATCATGTTTCTTTACTCATGCTATTTTGCTAAATTGATATGGTGTAAGATTCAATTTTGGTTTGGTTTTGAAAAGCTACAAGGGAGTGTTGGAGTAGATCATTTCTGGTGTTTTATAGGATTGGTTAAGGGGAGATGCCACAAAAAATGGAAGAGTTTAATTTGGTTAGCTACTTGTTGGAGTATTTGGATTTTGAGAAAGAACATTCTATTCAATGGTGGGGTGGATGATGTGGCTTTAGTGTTTGGATAATATTAAAACTCTCTTTTGTGCTTTGTATATGGCTAGAAAGAAAGTTACTTCCAATTTTAGTTTTGCTCGTTGGGGTTCAATTCCTTTGAGTTGTCTCCAAATGAGATAATACTTTGTCATTGTAAATGAGTTTGGGGTACCTCTTGTACTCTCCTTAATAAATTTTGCTTATAAAAAAATAATAATAATAATTAAACTCAATAACCAATAAATAGGACTATATGCACTCTTTACAAAATAGACTCTAAAAGAGTGTTAAATACTCTTTTTTCGATATTCACTCTTTCATTTGAAAAACTTTAAATGTGTATTCACTTTTAACACATTCTTTTTAAAATAAAATAAGGGTGGGTTGTTTACTTGTCATATTTTTTATTTTCATTTTCACTTCAACTAACAAGCATGATTGAATATAGATTCAATTCTTCCCTCACCATTATCTTGTACAATTTTTGGAAATAGATTCAACATTTAAAGAAAGTTCAAAAATGTCAAAACATTATTTTCATTGTTATTTTAAAATGCACTCTCCCTAGCTATTATTCTATATTATTTGTATCATACCAAGTTATTGCATAGTCTTTCATCTTATTGTTAATAATTTAAAAATCAACACAAATTTAAAAAATGAAAATTCGAAAATGATTTTTGTAGATAAACAAGCCCTAAAATTCCAAGTTAACTCCTTTCTTCCAAACTCATTGATCATTGTGTCTAGGCAATCGGTGATTAATGACTTCACTTGCAATGATATGTAGCTTGATAGAGGATTTAAGAATTAAGATAATCTATTAATACCAACTTAGATTTTGAGTCTAATTAAACCTTATAAAACAACAACCTTGTAAAGTAACAATTTTCGAAAGCTTATAGTCACAAGTTAGGTCATATCTACTATCGTTAGATATGTTGATAGTTTGATTTCCACAAGATTATTTAATGATAGTTTCCAAACTATCATCAACATATCTATTATCATTAAATAATATTTGTTTTTTAAGAAATTTGTTTTTTTAACAAATTAAGGAAAACTTATACAACAAAAAAATATTTACATGGTTGTTCTACCATAAAAATATATCTCTTGCCAATAAACGATCCATTTGCTCCCTATGGTCCAATGGGAGTCGAAATTCAAGACCAAACTCTTAAAACATTTCTATCATCCTATTTATGCTTGATTCCATATTACATCTAGAGAGGTATATCAATCACTTTAGGTTGATAATTTTATCGAGGGTTAATAGTTTTTTGTCCCTATAATAAGTCTAATTTGATTTTAGACCCTGAAAAAAAAAACTAGATTTTATCTCTACAATTTCAAATTTCCTTCTCTTTTATTGATGTCATCTCTCAATAAAAAAATAGTGATGTAGCAAATGTAGTCGATATTTTTTGTTGGTACAAAGTCAACATTTTTTAATGATTTAGCATTTTTAATGTATTTTGGGATTATAATGTATGATTGCAGGGATCATGGTACATGCTAAGCAATGGTAGTTTGATTCCTTAGTATATTTTGGGAGATTCATGTTTCCCCTTTTGCATTGGCTTCTAACACCTTATAATAGGGTGCATAAGAAAATAATTTTAGTTCTAATCGGAGTGGTTTCACAAAGTGAGAGTAAAGGAGACAAATAGATCGAAAGGGAGAGGGTGAATGAGAGATGACAAATGTATTTTCTACTTGTTTATTTTTGTTTTTTGAAAGAGTGGGATTGAGAAGGATGGAGATGAATAATTTTATGGATTTTTTTCATGCTTCTAGATTTGTTGAAAGAGTTGCACACACTTTTGTTGTTGTTTTATTTTTATTTTTATGGTATTCGTGACTTAGTGTTAATATGACATGAATAAAAAAAAATACTTAATTTATTTAGAATGAATAATTCACTTTAAAAAATAAAATAAATAATATCAACTATTAAATAATAAATTAAAATGTAATTTTATTCACTTTAAATGACCTAAAACACATCACTTGTGTTTTGCTACCACATTTGATTGTCAAATTATTATATTTTATTGAGAAATTATATTAGAGGCTAAAAGAGAAGGAATCTAAAATTGTAGAAATTAAAATATTTTACAAAGATTAAAATCATATTATACTTATATTACTTTTACTAAAAAAGTTATATTAATCCTATTATAAGAAATTAAAAGAAAAGAAAATATATTTTGTTTATTTATGTTTCAATTTTGACCATTTGTGCTAATTATTTTAGTGGGTGGTTACAAAATAATAATAATAATAATAATTAATTACTCCCTTTGTGACAAAATTATGTATCGAGATATGCTTTTTTGGAATTATTTTTATAAAAAAAAAACTTGTTTTAATGATTATATTATTTATTTGTACTATGCATTGATTTTGAAACATGATTTCTATTATGCTTTTATTTGTGCCTTTTTCTAATTGTTGGAAATTAAAATGAGTTTAATGATCTTTATTTCTTTGATTCAAGATTAATTTTATCACATTATATTTTTTTTTAATCAACACACTATATTAAATAGTTGATTTATTTTAGAAAAGATTAATTTCTGATGAAAAAAGGCACAAACTAAAAATAATTTCGGCAACTCCACCAATCCAAACTTTGAAAAGATTATTAGTAGTTGTTAGTTTGTTAGGTTCTCGTCAACAAAGAGAGTTCGTTTATTCATTATTTAAATGATCATTTTATTTACAAAAAAAATTCGGTTATTCATTATTTAAATGATCATTTTATTTTAAAGACATAAAATAAAAATATTTAAAATAAACGAGCACGACCTAAAAATATTTTAAAGAAAACGGGACCTAAACATCAATTCATCTTGTAATTTTAGGTTTGGATTCAACATTCAATTAAATTCAAAACTTAGGCCCTTTCAATGTTTATAAAACTCATTTTAATTTGTATAAAAAAACGACTCATTTTCTTAAACACACAATTTAAAATGAAGACATATATAGATCCTTAAAATTTTTTTTTTAAAATGACAAAGAATTGAGTGATCTAATTTAATTTTTGAAAAAAATAAAAATAATTTTTAATCCTTGAAAAAATTAAATTGGGAGAATTTAATTCGTAAATCACCTTAAAAAAAAGACAAATATGTTATATTTGCTTTATAATCAACTTATCACCAATAATTAAGCTGATTATATCTTTTTCTCTATAAGTTTTAGAGTAATTTTATTTAAAATGCGGGAAACATTTAATATTAATACCTCTTAACAAAAATTGAAATTTGAGTTCATCACATTATAATAGTCTAACCTTTTCTGTCAGACCTACTCGAACAAGTCAATTATACTTTAGCATTATACAACGAAAATCATATACAAAAAATCATTTACTTCCATTTGACTCTATGAAAATATAAACGAAATGTATTAAATATATAAAGAATAATGTTTCAAAATATTAAGAAATAATGAAATACAAGTTCTCAAAGGTTATGAACCATGCATTGTGAATCAGACTTCAAATAAATTAAGATTATTTAGATTTTGATATTCCATCGCTTCAATTAAAATAATTACATGATAAATAATAACAATAACGCTGCACATGAACATTATGATGACTAACCAAAACAACCTTTTATTAAATCCAAATTGATATACTTATGTAAATCACCCCTGTTATGCAGCCACACATCCCAGCCTTTGAACTATTGGTTGATCCACAATGTCATGAACAATGATGTCATCACAACATAGCTTTAAAGACATAAAATCTTGGAAAACCATACAAATTCTGAAAATTTGTTATTACTTTAGGATTAACGGGTCAATCAATGGATACAGATCATACAGAGTTGTCCTAGAAAATTCTCCTTCAATATTTATCAATGGTCTGAAATCAAATATTACGAACAAATTCTTTTACGAATCAATTTTCTTATGTAAAAGAATTGATTCGTAATATTTGATTTCAGACCATTGATAAATATTGAAGGAGAATTTTCTAAGACAACTCTGTATGGTCTACATCCATTGATTAAATCGTTAATCCTAAAGTGATAACAAATTTTTAGAATTGGTATCCAAGATTTTATCTTGCTACATGTTGTGATGGCATCTTTGTTTACGACACGGTGAATCATTCCATTGTAACCACAAATAAGACATCTTGGCTTGTATCATGGCGCTGCAAACCATTATGCCCTCCAAGAGCTAGTGAGACATCAAAATTTTAAAGATAAGAGTATAAGACTCATCAAAATGAAACCAATGCCTCTATGTTTGAAAATCAAAGAGAGTTTTTGTTCTTTCAATGTGACCCCAAACCCCCATTTTATAAGTCTTTTTGGTGACACTTTGCTACCAAACCCCCATTTTATTAGATAAAAAAATATATTTACTTAATGAATAGAAAAATATTAATAATATAACATTTGACCCCTTTACACTATTAAATACTCTCTTGGAATTCACCAAAAAATAAACACTCTCTTTGACTAACAATCAATTTACTCAATTTTTTAGTGCGAGATTAATTATTATTTTCTCAATCCAACTCTCTAATTGTTACTATAAATATTATTTTTAAATAATTATATTTTAATTTATATTTATGATAATTTTTAATAAAAATACTTTAATAATCTCGTTTTTATTTATAATTATTTTTTAATACGTTTAAAATGAGTAAAATGACTTATTTTGAGAAAGGGTGGCGCAAGATAAGTATTTTAATAGTAGAAATGGTCTGAGTCAAAAAAAAAATTAGAAATGGTCAACTAATAAATTAAATAAGATACTTCATCCTTTGTCTGTCACATTTACTATAAATGAATTTCATTTTAAAAAATTTAGAGTTAAAGTATAGTGCAGAGTCTAATGTAGTAAAGATATTATAATTCTTTCAAAATACTTAAAAATAGATTTATATTTGTTCCTTCTAATAGTACTTACGGATATCGAACCTGCAAATTATCATATTCAATATCTATCTTTTCACAATAGACCGAATCATTTGATTTTGACTCATTTTTAATATAATATATTAATAATTTATTTTCAATTATATTTTTTAATTAATATTATATATGAATAATTCTCCAGTTATTATTTTATACTATTCATTTTAATTTCAATTAATTTGTAAATTATTTCAATTTTTAATGATTGAATATTAATTAGTAATATAAAATACTTTTGTAGCCTAAAATAACTGTTTGGATAGTTTAATAACTAAATAAAATTTTATTCGTAAAACCTTAGCTCAACTGATAAAATGTCAAAATTATTATGTTGGAATTCATGTCTCAGATTCAATGTCACAATTGTGTGCGAATTTATTTATTATTTCATCTATAAACAAAAAAATTTATTCAAACATTCAATTATATTTCACAAGAACCATTAAATAATATATTTGTTAATTTTTTTTATTTGTAATGTTGTATCTTTCCTAAAAGATAAATATAAAATTAAACTTAAGGATTAAGTAAATAAAAATATCAGCCGTAAAATGAAATATATACAATAATGGATGTATTTAAGAGTTTTGGTATATTATGGTGAAACTCTTTCTAATTAACACTTAATAAACAATAAATAATATTCAAGAAAAATACTATGCATTTTATATTGTAGTAGTAATACACAAATTAACTTAAAATTTATATTTCATTTAAAATATAGTTAAATATAAAAAATATGTATTGCCAAATGTTTTAACGTTCACTATCATTTCCAACAAAACTCTTCACTTCCTTAAAATATTAATATAATAATAATATTTTTACTCAATATAATAATCATTTTAAACAATCTAACGAAAGTAAATATATTTATGGTGAATGTTTTCTTTATTAAAAAAATACATTTATTTATTCAAATTGATTGAGTAGATAAAAAACAACATAAATTTAAAATCGTTAAAAACCAAAAATATTAAATCTGCGAACAAACTTATAGTATCTAAGGTAATAGCATATAATAGTAAAATGTCTACAAATGTTTTGATATAATCAAAATAATTTAAATACACATATTTTTAAACCTGTAGCGTTGACAACCAAGTCATTGACAAAAAATCATAATAGATTGTATTGATCTTTCAATTTGAATCACAAATATCGTACAAAGCAGAAAATAAAATAAAAAACGTTACACCAAAATGATAGAGAAAACAATATTGTACAACAAATTCACAAAAGATGCAATAAAAAACTAAATATATGTAAAAGACATTTATTAAAATAAAAGATTACAAAAAATAGATGCCTTTAAAGATTTCAAGCCAAAAATTGCCTCAAATCACCTTTGTTTAGTGGATGAGGAACAAAAGAAAAGCAAAGACACTAAGAATCAATGGCTGTTGCGCTAGATTTCCTATGAAGAAAAGACGTCCTTCCATTTTTAATGATGAATGTTTTTAGAAACGAAATCAATGTTATTTCATAACTCACCTTAATAATATAAAAAATGCTAACAAGTGTTTAATAACACTTATTAAGATATTAAAAATAAAAATTAATTTTTGAAGTTGTAAATTTAACTTCTTAAAATTTTAAATTGTAATCTTTTTCATACAATATTTATTTTTTATTTCCTTTTTTAATTTTTTAACAAGTATTCTAACATATTTAGATGTATTTTCTATCATAATAATATTTAGGCGTATATTCTATCATATAATATTCAAACAATCTAACAAAATTTTTGTTCGCATTTGATTTTGTTATATTCCCTATCCTAATTTTAAACATATCATTTGTAAGTATTTTTGTGAGAAAAAACCCTTCAAATTTATTCATTTTATATATATAACAAATCAAAAAAAAAATTCCGTTTAGGTATTTACCTTTTAAAACCTACACAAGGTTACCATTATTTTTTTTTACATTTTTTCATTCAAAAATTAAGAACTCTGACATCTTTATCTTCAACCCAAAACAATCCTAACATCATTTTTATCTACATCTTCAACCAAAAACACCCAACAACATAAACTTTCTTCGACTTCTGAATATCACCGCTCATTCTTTACAGTTAACACTCCAACCCTGTTTCAAACCCCACCATTATTAACATTCAAAAAACTCTATCTTATAAAGGATTTTTGGAAAAAAAAATTAGAACCTAGTTTCGATGGGTTTTGAAATGGAAGACTAGCTTAAAGAGAAATGAGTTTTGATGGGTTCTAAAAATGAATTCTATCTTATTTGGGATTTGAAGATGAAATAATCAATTTTCTGGATTGAAGATTAAAATTATTAGAGTTCTTAATTTTTAAACGAAAACAACCGCATGTATATATTATTATTGAATACGTTTATTTGAACTTAAATAAAAATGATTTTTATTTTAAATAATTTAGAGATTATTTTTTAGAAATTTTTATAAAATGATTTTTAATCTGTTTGTATATAATTTTATAAATAATTTTTTTAAAACTACAAAATTACCATAAAAGACATAAAAATAATTTTCAAGAAAACATGTTTATTTGAGAAAATATTTTATAAATACATTATTTTTCTAAATACATATATGTTCCTCTAACCTGTTATGCATTTTTATATCATCTTCCAATCTCTATCTACTATCTCTCTCACTCTCTATTATCTCATGTCTCTTTATCTCTCTTTTTTATTCCAAACAAATCAATGAATTTAGATTTTCTATTTCATAATTTTCGGATCCTTCTAAAAAATAAACACATAAATAAATTATCACGAAAACATCATAGTAATAGATTTTGAAGGTTCTAAAAATTGGACCTTAATAAAAAAAATGTAATTTTAATAATTAAAAAAACTAAAAAAAATAAATTTTAGTTCCTATGCACATATCAAGCTACATGATGCTCAATCCATACCAATTTACATGATACTCTATCCATACCAATTTTTTAAATTTAATCACAACAATAACAATTATTTATCGATATATTTTTGTTAAAGTGCGGGTAATTGGTATGGGTACGTGCACTTAAGTACCCAAAGGGCAAAGGTACATGTATTAAAATTGATATCGACGAGGGTACAGACATGAGCACGAATATTTTTTTTAAACGTACGGATACGGGACATGTAATGTACTATATTACCCTACCAAAATCTTACCCATTGCCATTCTTACTTGTAAATGTTTTAAAATAGGTTTAATTACTCTCTAAATTCCTAAATTATTTGAGAATTTTTAAATTAAACTAAAAAATGGTAATCAAATCCTTAAACTAATATAATTTTTGTAGTTAGGCCTTCGTTACATTACTATTAGTCAACCATTAACCAATTATGAAGAATGACCTAATTTAAAGGAGCCAATTACAACCTAATTTAAGTTAGAGACCTGACACTTTTTAAAAATCTCTAAATAGTTTAAGAATCTACATGCTAATTGAACCTATAAAATATATGTTTAAATAATTATAAATTATTCATTTTATTTATTTACACTAAATTAATTTGTTAAAATATTTTTTTTACAAATTATCCGAACAAAATAGTGATATGAAATGATTAATTTGTTAAAAGATTTTTTTTACAAATTATCTGAACAAAATAGTGATATGAAATAATTAATTTGGTGACAATTTTATAACAATTACATAATGGAAAAAGAAGATGAAGATGATAGATGATTATAAAACTTTTGAACAAATGAGATTATAATTTTTTTATTAAAAATGAAAATTTAAATTATTTTAAAAAATTTAAATAGATTTTTAATAATCTCTGAATTGGTATATATTTTTAATTAAATCATATTGTTACAGTTGACTTACGGTTGATTAATAATAGTGTAATCGAATAACCTAATTATAAAAAATATATTAGTTAAAATATCTTATTAAACTTTTTTGTAGTTTGAAGACCTATTTGAAAATTCTGAAATAGTTTACAATTAAACCTTTATATTGTATTAAAAAATATTATAAATAAAAAAGATAAATAACTCGAGACAATTTTTCCTATTTTTGTTATAACTTATACATGTCTCCTATTTAAAAAATAAATAAAAAATAGAGAAGGTATAATTGATAATCGGAGAGGTTCACCCAAAAAAGAAAAACAAAACAATCCATAGAACCCGGTTTACAAATTAGTTGTAGAGGATAATTGTCAACGGTACACCAAACTAGTGGTTTTCTTCTGTTTCTTGTATTTTGTTTTAAAAAAAAATACATTAGTGTTTGTTTTCCAATTTTGTCATTTTTCTAGTTGCGCAATACCCACCCTTAGAACAAACAACATTGAGGATGAGGCAAAGAAAACGTACATGAGAAATGAGAAATGCTCCTGATAGATAATTGATAACGGATTAATAATATTAATTACACAACAAAACAAACAACAAGCTCACATATTACATTTCAAACCCAACAACACCCTAACCAGCTAATTAATAATATCCCTAATTTGTTATTCCGTTTCTACAATTTTTTTTAAAATAAAATAAATATATTGTTATAATGTCACATTCTCAACCCTTATTATTGTTAACCCAATTCTTCAATTTTCATTACCCTCCTTTAATCTCTTCATAGTTAATTCCTTGTTATACATCATGGGTTGTGGTATCTCAACAATGGACAGAAATGAAATTACATCCACCGGTTGCCGTCGTGTCTACGGTCGACTACGACATCAAAATGCCATTGTTCCACCCGTTGGAGACGATGATAGTGATTATCAAGAACCCAAAAGGAATGAGGAAGGGTTGATAGAGAAGAAAAGTGTGGTAGATAAAAAAGACGAGGAAAGGAATATTGTGATTATTAATGAGAGACAAAGAAAATTAGAAGAGGATAAAGTTAGCCATGACCATAAAAATGTTATGAATTATGAAGAGGAGGAGGAGAAGGAGAATCACGAGAAGAGGGATGATAGAGTAATTGGACCTGGATCACCAAGTTTTAGAGAATATTGTAATGACTCTGATTTGGTGGATACAAGTTTATTTTCTCATTCGGTTGATAGAAGAATTTCTACACTAGATTCTAATGATTGTGATTCTGGAGAAAGCACAAAAAATAGTAGTGAGTAATATAACTCTTGTCATCTGCTTTTTTAATTAACATATGTTATATTTTCCTCTAACTTTATGATTAATTATGTTTTTTTTTTTATATAATCCTTTGGAAATCGGAGGATTAAGAAGAAAAAAAATGTTTTATATATTTATTTAGTTTATGCTTTTAAAACTTTATTGTCAATAATTGTTAATTCTAAGGTTGGTTCTTTTTCTAGGTGACGAGGATTTAACAAAGCCAAGAAATGATAAAAGTGTCGATTCCAATAAGGTATATATGGTCATGGGTTCCCTTCCCTACCTCATTTGTTTTTATAAAATTACGAAATTGACTAGTCTTTGGGGATATAGCTTTACTTAAAAAGTTAAAAGAAACTAAAGAATCAAAATAATTTGGTATAAAAAGTTCAAATAATCGTATTTTTTTTATAAGCAGAGGGAGAAATTATTTTTATATTTTCTGCAAAGGCAAAAATATATGTATAATTATTATACGAGGACAATCAAAACATATAATTTTCCAATTATCCATTCTCATGCATTAATTTAATTTATCTTCTTCTGAAGTATCTACTCAAATGATTCAAAATTCATTTCTATAACCTATTTGATATATAGTTTATACTTAGTAGTGAACGTTTTAAAATGTAGGGAATTGGATTTGTTTATTTATAATTAAAAAAATCTTAGAAAGTTGGTATACTTCCTCAAGAGATTATTTTCTCCCCTGATATAATAAATATGATAATTTATTTATACATAGAGGCTGAAAGATTTGTGTTTTGTTGTACCCAACTGGCTAAGCTCTGTTTCTATTCCTTTGAGCAGGAACCTGAGAAGAAAGAGAGAAGAGGACTGGGATTTAGGAATGTTATGAATAAAGGAAAAGGAAGAGGGAAGAAAAAAATCTTCTGAACTTTGCTTGCTACAACTCTAGCACTCAGTCCTATGCTGAAACTTCTTTCAACAAAATAGTTGCAAAAACTACACCAGACCAGAAATTCTTACCTCATCTACACTAAAAAATTGATTACTTATTAGGTACAGAAGAAAAAACACACATTGTGATGTTTGTATGTAGAAGATTTAATGGAATTTTGAATTTATTGCTAAAATCGATTTGTGATATATATATAGTTGTAAATTATGATTCCCTTTAATCACTGCACTCTAACTTTCTTAATTTTGTATTTTGTTTTTGTGTTTATCTTTTAATAGATTATTAGGGAGGGGGTCAAGTACAAGAATTTTTTTTTTTGGTTAATTGCGATTTTAGTCCATAAACTATATATATATTATATCATCATTTTAGTCTCCAAAAGAATATATATTTTGACCCCAATTTTTTGATATGACTTTCTTTGTTTTATCGAATGTTCATACCAGTGATAAAATGATGCACCAATATTGAAACAATATATTGTAGCTTCTATACTGAGACTCATTTGGACGTGATTCCACCAAAATTTCAAACACACTGCGTTTCTATTACGTAGTCGATAACAAATGTAAAATTTGGTTGGATCTTTATGATATAACCTAATCAAATCATGTAATAGTCATACTTTTAGGTCATTGTCCAAAAGCAACACATGTGTCGTATTGATGTAATGGAAAATAAAAAAAAGGATTAGCACATATATGTTAATAAGTGGGAACAAATAAGCAAGTTCATAAGAGTGTGAATTGCATAAACCGATAAAAGGTGGATCTAACTTAAATCTTAATATTTCCATGCACATATAGAATTATTTGTGCAACTATTACCATCTTCATATTCTTATTGTTAATTTTGATGCAACATTATCCAACACAAAATATAACTTGTTGCGTATAGCTAGTGAATTAGTTTTAATACATGTGCACGGTTAGGTTTGCTAATGTAGATTTAGTGGATACTTACAAAAATTACTCATAAGGATAACTACTCGTGAAAGAACCATGAACATGTATTTGAATAATTACTCTGCAAGCTTTAATGAGTATGAGTGTGAATAGTATACTTTACTACATAACATGTGACCCATACATACCCACACCTATACTTTACCAATATAAATATAGTTATAACTAAAAATATTTGTGTAACTATGTTACATATGTGAAGTATCTATTATATTTAACGGTGACCAAACTTTGTCATGGTCCAAATCAATGACCATTTGTTTAACGTGTCGAGTTTCTTAACGATTAAAACAACTATATATTGATATTATAATTATGATCTCTACACGGGGAGTTGTAGGTTTTAAGGTCATCAAACGTCTGTAATAGAAAAATCATAAAGATGGTTATTGAGCTTGTAGTGAACCATGTGTAGGGCTCGAGTGGACTATGTAGAGACACCTATAATTTTCGTGTTGGTGATCAAAGTTAAAGCATGATCGAAGAGAGATGTTATGTGTTGGTGATATGTCTCCTCGAAACTTCAAGAGGTAAACACATAAACCCTTCTAATAAAATTTTGTGCTTACGTGATCCTTGGCTAAAGGAATTTTCCGCTCATGAGAATGATTTTAAAAAGAGTTTTTAAAGTCTATCTCATGATTTTCCAACATGTCGTTGTTTGCTAATGTCCATTTACATGATCATGTTGAGGATTTGTCGCTTTGGAAATTTTTTACTAATGATGTGCATTATTGAAATATGCTTATATGGAATTAATGTATAACTCAAATGTAGATTATTCTTCTTTTGGTGACATTATTTGGAACAAATGATATTGCTAAAAGTGTCTCTGTTAGCTTGGAGATTGATGCACAATTGATTGACTACAAAAGATAACTTGTTGAAGAGAACCATCATAGATAGCTCAGCCAACCTATGTATAGGGGTTGTGGAGTTGAGGAAACTACTCAACATATGTTTTTTTTATTGTCTCTCGTTTGAATTGGTATGACAATATATTCTTAATTGGTTAAACATTTAGGGTCATTTTCTAATTTATTGTTGACACACACACAACATTTTGGGTGGGTTAGGCGTACTTGGTAGAAAAATAGTCATTTTTTCAATCTTTTTTTTGTTAGAATGCATTTGAGATATTTTAAAAAAATGAGGAGTCATATTGTTTTCAGAAGTGAAAAATGTAATTTAGCGAGGTGACATAACACGTGAAGCTTCTTTGTTGGTGTTGGCTCACACATCAAGGAAAATATTTTGGGTATGATTTCAATCAATAATGGTCAAATCTGATTCCACGTTTGATTATTTTAGCAGTTTGATCCAAAGGTTTTTGTTTTGGTGTTTTTGTTAATTGGTATAACGTTTGTATATGTATGTTCGACGAAGATTGTAACTCTCTTGCATTTGTGTTTTTATTCTTGGATATCTTGTGTTGAGAATTTTCTTATCTTATTAATATATCATTTGATTGCTTAAAAAAAATGACGCATTTTTAAATATTTTACAGTTTTATATTATTAACATGAATTTTGTAAATTTGTTCAACAATTCATTCTTTTCAATTTTAATAATTTTAAATTTATGTTATTTTTTATTGATCAATTCTACCAATTTGAATAAATAAATATTATTTATTAATAAATAAAGTATATTGTAATATTTATTCAACGTTCAAACCTAATATTATTTGTTGTATTTAACAACTTTACGTTGTATTTTTTTTTAGGGCTATGTTGTATATAACTTTGTTAAAATAATTGAGCTTGTAATTTATGGTTATGTTTTAAAATTCATTTTTAATAGTTTTTCAATTTAGTTGCAATTGTAATTTTAATCTGGCAAAAAATAATTTTATTTAAAATCTGAACTTAGTTTTCGTTAAGAGTATATGTATTAATTGTATAGAGATGCAATTTTTTTTTTTACATAAATAAATGTTAAAAATTATAAGGGGATAATTTTTCAGGGTTTATATCGAAGACTTCTCTCTTAATTAATATGCATTTGATATTCTTTGAATTACCAACTGAAATACCTTTGCGTGTTATACAAATATACAATTATGAAAACAATATACTATACTCATTGTCATTTCCTGCATTATTATATACGTTGTTTACTCTTGTTCAAAAAACATTATTGTTCACAAAGAAAACAAATATGAGAAAGTTAAATCCAATTTTAACATTTTTACTTTTAGTTATATTATAAATTTTTGACCAAATCAACCATTATTTCATAAATACAAAAAAAGTATAATACAATATTAATAAAAAATTGAAAAAACTAGCGTTAGAATACAAAATTGGATTTGCAATAAAAAAACCAAACGAAAAAAGACTAAAAAAACAAAGACAGAAAAATTATAAATTGTATTTAATGTGATACTACCGTATTTATATCATATAAAAATAAGTAATATAAAATCATATATCATAAATTTGGTTGATTGGAATATATTAATATAGTAGTAATATAATATTTACATTATGTATATATTTACTAAAATTGATTCTAGAAGTATTAAATTGATTTTGATAGAAAGATAATTTTGAAGTGTTCGATAGTTCTCAAATAAAGTTAATTTTTTTTTAAATTGATTAAAAATTGAAGTCAAAATTTGTAGTATTTGTAAATAGAATTGATTTTTAGTTTGGAAAATTTCATTTTAGATAAATATATTGGCTTGGATAGATTATAGATTCGAATGTGATCATAGAGACAAATATATATACATTTTGTAATACTGAATAAATCTTAGCAGGTAAATTTCTTTTTTAAAAAAGAAAAGAAAATACATAGTCTTTAAATTGGCACACGTGTAGTGAGGTGGAGGTTAAGCGTGCGGATTGAGTTCTGGGCTTAGGGACGTGACGTTTGTTAAGAGGGATTCCCATTTCATTTATCATCTTTCTCTTTTCTGATCTGTTCATTTCCCTTTCTTTGACCCAAATCCATACATCATCTCTACTCTAATAATAATGTCCAATTCTTTTACAAACTTTCCTCCTTTCATTCTCACCTAAACTTTCTCACCTCCTCTTTCTCCCTTGCCGTTTTGTGCACTCTCACTGTCGTTTCATCCCTCTCTAGGTTTCAAAAAAAAAAAAGATGAAGTCATCGTTTAGCAAGTTGAAGCGAATTGCACTTCACAAAACTGTTTCCAAGGAGAAGAAGGAGTTTCAACCTTCCGTTAAGTTTGACGAACTTGCTCTCGCTGCTAAGGTCCTTCCGGTGTTCTGTATCTCTATCTCTTGATGTTACTATTTGTGACTGCAGCATCGAATTTGCTTATTGTGTAGTTATGTGTAGTTATGTGTATTTTGATCTAGAATTCCTCAAATCGTGTTTGGTCACATAAAGTTCTTATTTAACTTCATTTATTTATTTTTGACAAATTTGTGATGAAAAAATGATTGATATGATAGGGTTTTTGTTCTTGAGTTAAAAACACTTTGAATTATGTGTTTTGGATGGAAAATTAATGATCTCATAGTTGTAGCTATAGGGTTACTATGTGGAAATTTGATTGTACTAGTGATGGGAAATTGATGAAAAATGCATAATCTGGTTTACTAATTTTAGTGGCATTTTGGGTTCTCTTTTCCGTTTTGCAGTACATGCAAGAGATGAGAGATTGCTATGATAGTTTGCTTGCTGCAGCTGCTGCTACTGAAAACAGTGCTTATGGTAAGATTTAATCTTTGACTTTCTGTTGATAATTAATCGCGTTTCTTTTTTTCCTCACACGTGACCTAGTTAATTTATAGGAACTGGATCTTCATTTTTTTTTCCTCCTTTATGTTTCCAAATATGTAAGTCACTGATTTGAGCTTGGTTATTTTCAGAGTAAGTAGACATTTTAGTTCTTGAAATTGTAAGGGTTGGTGAACTTAGCCCCTTAAATTTGCAAAATAGCAATTTAGTCCCTAAAATTGGAAAATATCAATCAATTTAGTCAAATTTTAAAAAAAAATTGTACCACAATTTTTAAGGTTAATGCTTGTTTTGATGTAACAAAAGACTATTTACATCTGTATGTATGTCTTCTATTGGTTTTGATAAACGTTTACTTCAAAAGTATTTTGATGGAGGGACTAAATTGCAGTTTCGTAAAGTTGAGGAACTAAATTGACCAACCCTTACAATTTCAAGGACTAAAATGACTATCTACTTGTTGTTTTCACGTTCAGTGGGCTCCTAACAGTCCATATGGAAGCGACCATTTTTTGTTTCTTAGTACACATTGGTTTGGAATGTGTGCGCAGTTGATTCAACATATGCACAGAAACACCATTAGATGTGCACTGTATATACTGTCCCCAACAATTTAAATTTCCAATTACTATAGTCCATGATCATCTGCACTATTGACACAAATGCACTATATATAATGTCTCCAACAATTTAAGATATAAATTTACATTTCCAATTGCCATAGTCCATGACCAGCACGTTTTTCTGCATTACTGGCTATGTCTAGCATGGTCTTCTGCATTACTGGCTCTTTTTGTTGTCTTTTTTTCATTGATCAGTTATTGCCTTGAAAAGTCTCTAAGGTATCTTTATTGTGATCCATGCTCCAGAATTTTCGGAATCACTGCAAGAAATGGGTACCTGTCTATTGGAGAAAACTGCTTTAAATGATGACAAAGAAAGTGGTGAGTGGGTAAATGTTTCTTCTTCCATATCTAAGTTACCTAGCTTGTATGCTAGTTGATTTAAATCATGTGTAGTTGTTGCTACAGTTGTTATGAACTGTATGCAGGTAAAGTTTTGGGGATGCTTGGAAATGTGCAGCTTGAACTTCAAAAACTTGTTGATAGCTACGTAAGCTTTTCTTTGAGTACAACCTTTTGATTTTCTTCTTGAAGTGCAGTTTATTTACAAAACTTTTATGACTCTATCCCTTCTGTTCCTCAGCGTTCTCACGTAGCACTGACTATAACCAGACCATCAGAGTCTCTTCTTAATGAACTAAGAACTGTTGAGGTATGTTTATGTACTTTTCTATTTGTCTGATTTGTTTATTTAAAAAACTCACCCAATGGTTAATGCATATATATAAGCTCTCATTGATGTCCACTTTTCCCACATTTAATTTATTTCAGTATTTCAATAATATTTCACTGATTAGTAGCTATTACTAAGTGATGTTACTAGAAAATGTGGGTTTCTATCATTAAAGAACAATATATATACAATTAACAGAAGATAATGTATCGGGCTCATTGTAATGCATGAAATTTATAATACCTTGGGAAAATGTTACTAGAGTCTGATCATTTTACATTATCAGTATGTATATAGTTGGTGACATATTCTGGTTGGTCGGTTGTTTGTTGCCTCCATATCTGGTTTAACAGGTATATGATATACATCTGTGTATATGTATATAAATAGCTGTTTTTGCTTGTAAAAATGTATTTTTTTTTTCTTTGCAGTTGTTTAATGAATATAATCCTGAATGAAACTCGTGAGACTTATCTGATATACCCTCCTCCAAGTGCTTTACTTTTGATTTAATTGCAATATCAAATTTGTTTTCCTTATTTGAGATCGCTGGGAGAAGTTAATTGCCACCTTATACACGCATTCATTAGTTAGTATTGTGTGGAATCTGACTATTTATTGTTCTGACATCCACTGTACTTATTATCTACATTCAACTCAATTGACTTTGTGAATGCACTGATATTTTTAGAAGTTAAGTTGTGCCTTCTGCCTAATGTTGCTGTAAGAAAGAAATAACTAATTTATTAGAATTATTCCTTTGATGTATTTAGTTAAACTCTGGGAATTGTCTTTCCAACAGAGATATAATTTACAAAGGAATAGAGAAATTCAATAATAGAATAGAGAGAGAGATGATTACTGCCTAAGAGTTCGAGAGACTAGTCTCTCCCAACCAGCCAAGTCAAAAAATACGAACCCCTCTCTCTTCTTTTCCTCTTTATTTTACTTTTATAATTACACAAGCTAAACAATTATTGTCCCAGGCCCACTTAAGTTCGTGGGCTTCCTCCTAGAGTAAGTCCTCACAATTGGAGGTCTATTACTAACAATACCCCCCCCCAAAGTTTCACGTTATCCTCAACGAGAAAACTTGGAAACTGCTCCTGGATAATGTATGTGGATTGCACGTGGCTTCAAAAGCTGGAAGGTCTTTTCATTGAATTAACACTTCAGCAATGCTAGAGGAGGTGGTGTTATGGCCGCAAGTGCTACTGACTCCACCTGCAGTTCTAGATCTTGTGTCAGCAAGCATAGTAGATAAAGGTTGTGGATTGCAGCAGCCACCTTTGAGAAAGTGTTTTTTTTTTTATTTTCACATTCTCTAATTGTAACCTTGCCTTTCCAAACCTAAAAAAGGTGTCCTTACTAAGCTCAACTCTGAGACATAAAAAACCTAATTTGATATCATGGCGGAGCAAGAAGCAAAACATAGTCGCAAGATTGAGTACAGAAGCAGAATATTGTGTTATGGCTGCAACGGCTTGTGAACTTACATGGCTAAAACATTACTCAAGCAACTCAAGTTAGGAGATGTCAACGTAATGAAACTAATTTGTGATAACCAAGCTGCACTTCATATGGCTTCCAATCCGGTCTTCCATGAGAGAACAAAGCACTTAGAGATCGACTGTCATTTTGTAAGAGACAAAGTTCTTTCTGGAGAAATCACAACTAATTTTGTTGGTTCAAATGATCAATTGGCTGACATATTCACTAAGTCACTTAGGGGTCCTCAAGTTGAATTTATATGTAACAAGCTTGGTGCATATGATATGTATGCTCTAGCTTGAGGAGGAGTGGCAGAATTCAAAGTATGATTTATTATTCTTTGACTGTACAACTTCCAAGGTTCATTGGTAGAACTCCTAGTCAAATGATCTTGTTTGACTTCATAGCTTGAACGTTATTATTCCTAGCTTGTTTGACTTCCTAGCTTGAATGCAATTATTGTTACCTCATTATAAATAGAAGATGTGTGATCTTGTTTGAGACACACAAGAAACACAGAAAACATATTTCACAAGAACTATATAGATTGCCTTGCCTAGGAACATGGTAATAAATTTGGAAATGTATTGAATTTGCTGCTTTATAATTCTGTGTTTTATAGAGCTGACTTTTTACTACATCTCACTGTCTTTCTATTTATCATGCAGGACATGAAGCGTCAATGTGATGAAAAAAGGTCTATACATATAAAAGCACTATTCGTTTTCTGTGCCTCATGTGAATATTTCCTTAATCTACTGTATTGCTTTCAGAGATGTTTATGAATACATGATTGCCCAACAGAAAGAGAAAGGAAAGTCAAAAAGTGGTAAGGGTGAAAGTATCACTTTACAGCAGTTGCAAGCTGCTCACGGTGAATACGAAGATGAAGCAACACTCTGTGCGTTTCGGTTAAAATCCCTGAAACAAGGCCAGTCACGTAGTCTCCTAACACAAGCAGCTCGTCACCATGCTGCTCAGGTTTTCTTAAATTTTCGTCCTTTCTCATTCAATTCTTTGAGATCCTTTGTCGTTCTAGTCTTGATGTAACTCTTTTCCTTTTGTTACTTCAAATATAGTTGAATTTCTTTCGGAAGGGACTTAAATCACTGGAGGCTGTTGAGCCACATGTTAGGGTGGTTGCCGAGCAACAACATATTGATTACCAATTCAGTGGCCTTGAAGATGATGATGGTAGAGGTAGTTTTGAAGATGATGGGAATGAGTATGAGGTCACTGAAGGTAGTGAGTTGAGTTTTAACTACAGATCAAACAAGGATGGAACATATTATGTCTCCACATCGCCAAACTCAGCAGAGGTAGAAATTCGATATTACTCATAATTGCATGGTTTTTTAATGCCTAGATGCATATTGAATTGTTTGTGCTTATTGCTTACCTTTTCAAAAGGAATATCACAGAAGCATCACTTTGGTTGTTTTATACCTGTTTACATTTATAAATGATATCTTACTCCAACATAAAAACTTACTTTCATTTTTTTCTTCTTCATAGTCTGAGTTATTGATTCAGCTTGTTATGATCATTGCTTATGTACTGCCAGGTGGAAGAATCAGGGCGTTCAAATATCCGAGCTTCACCCACAGAAACTGCAGAGGTATTCTTTACTAGTTGTGATTATCCAATTCCCATTTGAATCTTAAGTTAGTTGTAAAGTAAAATCCAGGTAAATAAGCTCCTCAACTCCCCTAGGCCTAGAATATTTCAAAACAAGATCTCTATATGTAGGATAAGTACTGAAAGTATTATTTCAGACCTAGTTTAAGGATATTGGTCTAGCATTATAGCAATTGCCAGATAATTCTCATTATTGACTTGGTCTAGCTGGTCACCAAATGAAAAAGATTATCTAATTTGACTTTGGTCATCCTGTAATACTTTTTATTAATTTGCCTTCTGGCAGACAAGTTTAGACAAGAACCATGGAGATTTTAAAGTATCAAATAGAGATCGAAGAGTCAGCTTTTCAGCTCCAATATTTGCAGAAAAGAAATTTGACCCAGCTGAAAAAGTAAAACAACTGTTGTCATCATCTACAGCAAAGCCTAATGCTTATGTACTTCCTACACCTGTCAACATCAAAGAAGCAAAAACTAGCTCTGCACCGCGCTTAAGTGCAAGTGGATCTTCGCATGATTTGTGGCACTCATCCCCTTTGGATGAAAAAAAGAATGGGAAAGATTTTATTGATGGTAAATTGTCAGAACCAGCTATCCCTAGAGTTCACTCTATTCTCAAAGAAAGCAACAGTGATACTACATCCGCCCAGTTACCACGTCCGTCGACAGAGGGTCAATCACTTCCACAAGTTGATGTTTTTAATGCTTCTGATCCTAAGAAAATAAAAAGGCAAGCTTTTTCAGGTCCATTGACTAATAAGCCATTGTCAGTAAAACCAATTTCTGGGGGTTTTCCACGTTTGCCGATACCCCAGCCTTCCTCTCCAAAAGCATCTCCTGGTGCTTCACCTCCCCTTGTTTCTTCACCTAGGATAAGTGAGCTACATGAGCTTCCTAGACCTCCTGGTAATCAAACCAGCAAGGCAACAAAATCTATTCGAGTAGGTCACTCTGCTCCTCTAGTATCAAGGAATCCAGAGCATCCTGCAACTAATAAATTTCCTCCTGTTGTATCAAGTTCAGCATCTCCACTTCCAACTCCACCCATAATTGTCTCTCGGAGTTTTTCTATACCCTCAAGTAGTCAGAGATCTACGGCATTGAATGTTACTAATAAGTATTTGCATACTCACCAAATTCCTGAAAAGGTTGAAGAAGCTGCATCACCTCCACTAACACCTTTATCCCAAAGAGCATCAGCTCTACCTGGCCTGGCTTCTCACTCTAGTGAAATCCAAGGTAAAGTACTATTTTATTTAATATAAACTAATTTTCTTGACAATTTTTTTTAAAAGAAAGTGGTTAATATTTCATTGACACTGGTTAATAGCCTATAAACTACTTTCTCTTAATAGCTGCCTATGGTATTCACACTGTTGAGTATGAACTGTTAAATAGCTTGAATTCTCGCTGTGCTCTCTAGATGCAGTTAAACATGAATCTCATAAACAAGGAAATGAAATCGAGAAATCTCTGTTTTTTAAAAACATAATAGTAATGCGTTGGAGTAAGGATCCAAGTTAGTTATCATGATTTTGTTGCCATTCTTGAGAAATTATTGTATTGGAATATCAAGGCGCTGGATGTTTTCGAGTGTCTCCTCATTCTGTAAATCAATAATCTTGTGAACTGTTTTAAATTATGTTCTAGTTGTCACCGATTTTCAAGTAGATAAGGTTCTTTAAGATTGCTCCTTCATTATGTAACAGTTACGTAATTGAGAAACAGGGTTTCCATTGAATTCAAATGTTGCTTTGACAGTCATGTGATCTTGCCCAATTTATTCAGTATCAACATTTTTCTTAGTTACTCTCATCCTGTTTTACCTTGTCATCTTCATGTTGGTGGGAAATGTGAGTACGAGGTTTTTCAGTGGATGCAGGTCAGAGCTAAATCTCATGCATGATGCTGAGTTCTGGTGAATGATTGAAGTATTTTTATTTTATGCTCGAGGAAGCTAAATCACTCGCATGGTGGCGTTCTACGGTTTTGCCCAACACAAGGTTCCGGGAAGTATATGTAAATATGTTATGTATTGTTTAGATTCTCATCTCAATTTGTATTTATTATTTTTACTATAATAACCGGTGTTGATGGGAACTAAACTTTACATGATTGTGCCTTTATGATGTGCTATGTATATATTCCGGATGAAATTTTTTGTTCACATCCCCAAGTAAAACCAACTTAAACCCCCTCAACTTGTTGAGAATAAAAGTAAATCTAGAGACAGATACTCTTGGGGTTGTACGTGCATCGGTTTTGGTTGAGTTTGGTCAATTGAAATCCAAATGGTGTAAGGAGCATTGTATTGGGACTTGTAAAAAAATTCGTCAGTATTAGGTTTGGATGTCAAACCACTTATTTCTGGATTGGGTTATCCACATTTTTTTTAATTTAATTCTTAATGATGGACCATAATATTCTTTCTAAAAAATGACAATAATTTTTCAGTGTAACATATTTTCACTATTTTTTTAGCAACTAATATATACAAATATGCAATTAATGAAAATATCAAAATCATAAAATATTTTCATTGCAAGCATCAGTATAACCAAAGTTCTAGGTTCTTAAAATTGTTTAAAATGTTTGTATGTATTAAAATAATTAAAATGTAATATTCTAAAGTAACTAATTAATTTTTAAGAACTGTGTCACTTAAGTAAAATGGGTTGAGTTTGATTTTACCTAGTACCTAATTTTTGTAAGTGGTTTTTTTATTTTGTGAAATCAATATTGTTCATTCACATTTAATTATTTGACCCAAACTGTTTTTGAGTCGATGTGGGTGGGTTGGTTTGGCTCAACCCATGTATGCCCTAGCCCTCCTCTTTCTCGAACGCACTTGAATTTTCACATTGATGAACTCCATCATCCTTGATGCGGGTACTTTGTATTTTATTAGTATTTTATTAGAGAAACACCAAACAGTTAAAGATTGTTTCCACAAACTTTATTTACTCCCTTTGTATTGTTTCCAAGCAATTTGATGGCTTTTCTCAGCATCATCTTACTGCACTTATTGGTGGAGACATTTCAATGACTTATATGGGAGTGGGTACTGACCTGCAAAAGGCATATATTCTTTCTATTGGGTTTTTGTTTTTTACTGTAGAAAGTCCAGTGGAAATCTCTACTTTTTAATTTTTCTTATAATGTTTTTGACCACACATGCAAGTATGATAGATGAGTGGTTGAAATTTCACAGCATAAATTTACATAGTAGGGAATCCGTTACCCTGTAAAGGCATTCCTTCTCAGGTTAATTATTAGATCTATGATGATGGGCATGGCATGATCCCTTTCATTTATTTTTTATTTGTCTCACATTGTAAAGACTTGCTAGATTTGAATTCTCTAAGTATGAGTTCTCTTTCTTTAAATAACTTTAGGCAAAAAGATGAGAGTGTAGAAAATATGGAGGGGAAAGAAGAGATGAGAGAAATAGGAAGAAATGTAAATGACTTTTCTGTTATAAAGATAGAGGATCTTTGTGTGTATATGTACCATCTTTTTAGACCTATTGTCCTATCTTTTTGTGGCCTTCTTCCATTCCCTTTTTAAGGGGAGTTATGAGATTAGAGTAGAATGGAGTATATGTAAAACAATGTGAACAATTAAGATGGTGGGTATTAAAGAAAGTATATTAGTATGAAAAATATTTAGATATGAGGCACCATAGTTGAGGTAAATGACACTTTACATTAGATGTTAGCTTATTGCTCTATTTAGGTTTAATCGGGTTAACCTAATCTATCAAAGGCAGATTATCTCAAAACAATTGCTCTTGTTTTGTCCTTACTCATTTTAGTGAATTTGTTCTAGTTAATGATTGACTTATCTCATAAGGACACATTAAATAAAGATGTGTAAATATATAATTGGTATTGTTGAGGAAAAAACCTTTTTGATATATGTTTTAATGATAACAAACCTTTTGAGTTAAATGATTGAGTTTTATAAATGATGATCTACTAATTATTGCACTTGAGTTTTGTTTAAGGAAAAAGGCTATGAATCAAACTGTTCCAACAAATCAAATCAGTCACCAGAATGATCTTCTGCCCAAAATGATCAGATCAGTCTCCAAAATGATCTTCTGTCAAGAATGATCAGATCAGTCTCCAGAATGATCTTCTATCAAGAATGATCATTAGTCTCCATAAATGATCATCCATCTCCAGAATGATTATCATTCTCCAGCATGTTGACATCAATCTTCGGCAAACATCTTTCTCCAGCATGATTAACAACTATCTTCCGAATGATCAAACATTAGTCTCTAGTATGATAACATCAGTCCAGAATGATACAATCATTCTCCAGCCTTGTTACATCCTTCTCCAACTTGATTTCCAAGAACGTTGAACGATCTTGAAGTATATCATCAATCAGAGGATATCATCAGAGGGAAGAAACAATGACATTATCAGAGGATATATTTCATGGCCCAGATCAGAAGGAAACATGGTCCAGAAGAAGACTTGGTCCAGACCAGAAGGAAACAAAGTTCAGAAGACAACTCAGTCCAGAACAGAAGACATGTTCCAGAACAGAAGACTTGGTCCAGATCAGAAGATAGCATGGTTCAGATCAGAAGATCGCAGGTCCAGATCAGAATATTGTTGGAACCAAGTTGCTTCTTGCAATTAAAGTTTTGATGTTAACAAATGTATTTTATGAAAATAACTTATTTGACTTAGAAGAAGAATGAAAAATGTCACCAGAAGAATAGATCAGAGGATGACGTTACCAGAAGCAGAAATCAGAGGATGATGTCACCAGAGGATATTATCAGAGGATATCACCAGAGGATATCATCAGAGTAGATCACCAGAGGATATCATCAGAGGAACCTGTCAGAGAAAAATGCTCAAAACAGAATTGGAGCAAAAGACTCGAGAAACATAATCTAGCTAAATGTATGCTCAAAACAGATTAATCGAAATACACTCCAGAAGTAAAGTATCAGTGAGCAAAAGACTCAAAACAGTATATGAGCAAACTACTCCAGAATATTCTCAAAACAGATTAATCGAAATATACTCCAGAAGTAAAGCATTAGTGAAGTCCTAAAGTTCAACTATAAATAGAGACTTAATGCTGAAGATTAGAGTATCGAAAACCACAAGAACTCAAGCTTAAAATTGAACGTTATCTGAGAGTTCAAAAGAGAGAAACACAAATGTGCAAGAGCAATATTTTCTAAGTGTTTTCGAGAGAGAAATACAATGCAACAATCAGCTTTCCAGAAGCAACAAAAGAGTGCAAAAATCAGTGCAGCAAACAGCTTTCCAGAAGCAACGTTGCAAAGTTCTAAACCTTTATTATATAACTCGATAGTGGTGTAGATTCCTTCTTCAATCTGGGGTTGTCAGATTGGTAGGAGAAAACTTGACTTGTAGAGTCAAGGTGTAGTTATCGTTCCTCAAAAGTTTTGGGTTGTCAGGCTGTTTAAGAAGACTTGGCTGGTTTAGTCAAGGTGTTGTTGTTTCTCAAAAGTCTGGGGTTGTCAAGATGTTTGAGAAGACTTGGCTGGTATAGTCAAGGTGTTGTTGTTCCTCAAAAGTCTGGGGTTGTTATGCTGTTTTGGAAGATTGGCTTGTAGGGTCAGTGGTGTTGTAATTCAAAGGAATTTGAATTAGTGAAAAGGACTTCTGGAGGAAGGGACTGGATGTAGCCTAGTTAACGGTGAACCAGTATAAATTGCTGTGTTATTATATTATTATTATCCGCTGCTGAATCTGATTAGTTATCTATCGAATAATTCACATTAACATTCAATAAAATAGCAAAAGTAATCAAGTTTGACAAACACAATTCAACCCCCCTTCTCGTGTTTGCACCTTCATCACATAGTTCATATCAGAAGGTTACACTGTCCAAATCAGGAAGCAAAATGGTACACATTAGATCACATGGTCCAGAATTGATCCAGATCAGCAGATCATGTGGTCCAGATTTAAATCATGATCAAGTGAAGACTTAATTAAAATTCGAAGAAGACTTGATTGATTTTTGATAGAAATTTGATCAAAGTATTAAGGAGATTCGATTCCAAAATCACAGAAGACTTGAAGGAAATTCGAATCAAAATCAGATGAGAGAAGCAAGATCAAATCTGAAGATCCAAGAACATTCTGGACAACATTCTAATGTCACCAGAGGATGACGTCGTCAGAGGATGTCACCAGAGGATACAATTCAGAGGATACCTCTAGAAGTCGTCACCAGAGGATACCTCCAGATGAAGTCACCAGAAGATACATCCGGAGGATACCTCAAGAAGTCGTCCCCAGAGGATACCTCCAGATGAAGTCACCAGAAGATACATCCGAAGGATACCTCCAGAAGTCGTCACCAGAGGATACCTCTAGATGACGTCATCAGAGGATACCTCCAGAGGATGCCAGAAAATACCTCCAGATGATCCCTATAATTTAAAAGTCAAAAATACGCATCACTATGATCAAGACTCACTTGCAACACAAAGGAATAACCAAGTTTGCTCTTGAACATTAGAAGCAGAATTATGAACATTCTTGCTTTTTGACGTACTCTCACCTAATCACTGACAGAGGACAAGTCAGCTATTCCTAACGGGCAAATGAGCTGTCAAAAGTATTTTTTGAGTCTATAAAAGAGAACTCAAGATATAGGCAACAAAAAGCACTCACGAAAGCAATTTTTTCATCATTCATAATCAGATTCAAGAGCTTCAAGTTCAAATCAATATATCCCTTACATACTTGAAAGCTTCTCAATGACAAACAAAAAGATTCAGTTATGTTCTTCTTCTTCATATTAGAATCATTCTACTGAATTCTTTTGTCAAAAATCTAATCTCAAATACGAGTTGAGCATACTCAGATTATGTCCAAAATCAGAGCTTCAAGTACTAAGCAATTCATTACTCACTTCAATCATACTTGAAGTTATCTCACTCATATACATTGAGTCAGTTCTGATTTTTCCTATTCGCTTCCTAGAATCATTCTCGTGTATTTCTCTGTCAAAGAATCAGAACTCAAAACAAGTGTTGAGCCTTCTCAGATTCTGACAAAACACTTTAAATCATATCATTGTAAACTCAAGGTTATAGTGTGAAGTATAGTTTTGAGTAAACTTGTTGGAAATCCTTTTATGATTAAAAGGTGAACTGTAAAATCCTATCTAAAGATTGATAGGTGATTTGATTGACTCTAGGTGGAAAGGATTTTTTTTATTTGTAACAGATCAAAGTTGCTGAAACAGGGTGTGTAAAATCAAGATTGATCTCTGTTTTAGCACTTAGTGAAAATCTCACCGTTGTGAGGACTGGACGTAACCCGGGTTGGGTGAACCAGGATATATTCGTGTGTGATTTCTCTTCCCTTATCTCTATTTACTTTCAGTCTTTTAATTATCAAGTTAAATAGATAAACCGGACTGTTAATTTTAACTAACCAAGAACGTTATCTGTTTTCTGGAAAACCAATAACGTTCTCCGTTTTCTATTTTCACAACCAAGATCAATTTGAGTTATTTTCTTAAGTTTTTAATTGGAATTTTAAAAGGGCGAATTTACAATTCAAACTCACATTTCTTGTAAATCGACATTACTACTTCAGGTATAACGTTGTTAAGATAGATGATAAAATGAATCTCTTAAAAAGGGAAGGACTAAAATAATCTGAAGATAAAGGCTTAAAAACATAGTCTTTAAGTTTTAACTCAAATGTAGTTCAAACTCATAACATCACATTTCTGATAGTAATTATATCATCTCATACATAAAAAAAATTAAAAACATATTTTAGTCAACTAATAAATATTATTAAAAAATACTGAACCATTCATAACAAAAATAATTTGCCATTCTACAATTGCATTCTTTAAAATATTGAACCATGATTGAACAAGAAGTGTGTCTTCTTTGCCCGAGTATGCAACACAAGTTTGAGTTTTTTTCTTAGTATGATATCCTCCTCTTATATTAATATCTTCTAAACCGACTTGTGTCAAAGATTGAAGTACTTGAGAAACAGACATAGACCCGAGGGTGACATTTAGCATACACAAACTCAAAAATTTGTGTGCCATTCGAATTCTTTTTATAACTTGTACTAGTTCGTGTGACATTTAGCATACACAAACTCAAAAATTTGTGTGCCATTCGAATTCTTTTTATAACTTGTACTAGTTCGTTTTACCAATGTATATACAATATTTTTTTCACCCCTTTGATTCTTTTCATTGACTGACCTATTCTTCTCTCCTTTCCCTCGAGAAGACCCACGTTTTAGTGGTGACAAACGTGTATTGCGCTGCACTTCTTTAGATTTTTTACTATTTTTACCATGATAGTAGCAATATCTAATGGACAACAACACCACTAACATTTTAATGGAAATACATTTGACGTTTGATATGCCACTTCAGTTCATATTTAAACACCAACATATTTTAACTCATTTCACATATTTTAAAAGATACCATAAATGAAAAAAATAAAATAAAAATAAGTGTTAAAAGTATAAACACTAACATTTTTTTTACTAAAAACGCTAACATGTTAAGATGTCATTTTAAAATGTCATTTTAACTCATTTCACATATTTTAAAAAGACCATAAATAAAATAATAATAATAATTTAAAAAAAAAATTAAATTATCGTTATCATGCATTCACTTTTATCATAAAATCCAAAAAACATCTGCATCTCTATTTATATATAACACTTGTCGCACATGTCAAGAAACATTTAGAATGTTGTACTAAAAAAATTTGATAATATGATTAATGTGTATAATTTATGTGTGACTATTAATTCATCATTTGTGTATCCATACATTGTTAACTTTTCATATTATAAGAAAAATTTATAGTGCTCTTTTTGCGCTTTTTTAATTGTCATGTTTAGCTTTTTACACGTACCAAAACAATTAATAAAATTTACTATTTTTGGTATCATTATTTATTTTTTCTTTATAACGTCCTTAATCTTTTATTATCTTATTTTATATATTTATTTATTTATAATAAATAATTAAGGATGTTATTGACAAATTAATAACTAATATTGCATTAAAAGTAAAATTTATTTTAAAATATTTTTTAATAAATGTGACATTTTTTGTTAAACAGTGCAATAACTTTAATTATAGATAATTTAATTAACTTGGATGTTTTATTTTAAATTTTAAAATAACATTTTTTGGAGAAAAAAAATTCAAATAATACTTATCCATTAGTTATACTTCAAATTGTATGATTTAAAATTATTAGATAATTCATATAGAACACAATTATATTGAGACATATGTGTTCAAAAATACAAATAATGAATCATAAAACATATTTCAGCAAACCTGGCGCTTGACACTAAATTAACCAAATAAAATCACTATCCATCAAAATATAACACGACCAATAAGTTCTTTAGACATAGTATAATTGTCATGCATTTCAACGTCAAAAGTTAAAAAGGGTTACGATACGAAAATATTACAACTATTTATAATAATTAAATATATATATATATATATAATTTAATAATAATAATTGATTAACAATATAAAAAATAATAGATAATGTAAAAAAATTTACACCGACGGTGTATATAAATATAAGAGAAATTATAATCACTAATGTAGAATGGTTTAATTGGTAAAGAGTTGACTTAAACTAGAACTCAATTTATCTAAAAAAATTTAATAAAAAAGTATAAATAGTTGATAAAAGTTGTTGTATTTGATCCAATATTTTAAAAAAAAAATGTATAGTCAATAAAATTTGATATATTTGATTCAAACTTTAAACTAAATACCCTATTCATTTTATAAAAAAAAATTAGAAACTATATCATAATATATCTTACTAATACTTTTTTTCTTTAGTTTTTAAGTTAACGTAAAAAAAGAGTTCGTAAGTTACCAATACTTATAACATTTTTTATTTCATAACTATTAATTAATTATTATTTACTAATACATAAATAAATTTTCTTTATTGTTGGACCCCTTTTTACAAATACTTTAATATAATACTAAACCTATCAAAAAGGTAACCCTTCCTTCATCTGGTCTATTAAATTATTTAATATTATATGACTGGTCAAAATCACATTTTAGTATGTATATAAATTATTTCATTTATGTATGCTAAATGTCACCTAAAACTAGGTGGTGGAGTTGGCTGGCGGCAGTGGTAAATACATAAAATATTGTGGGATTTTGAGAATTGTTACATGTAGGGTTTGTTGATTTCGCAAATAACTAAAGTAACCAAAATTGATTGGGATCCATTTGAAAAAATTTACAAGTTTTGGACTTGATAACAATCAAAATTAAAAGGCTAAATAATACTCGTAGTCCTTTAACTAATTTCAGTTAACGTTTTACTTATTTATCTTTTGTTTTTTCTGATTTGGTCTTTTATTTTAATTTTAAGTGACAATTTGATCTTTTATGTTTTAAAATGTCAACTATATTATTCTTTTTTACAAAAATTCATCAAAATTTTCAACTAAAACCCATAAAATTAATTATATTCTTTAATATAATACAAATTTCATCAAATTTGTAACTCAAATCTTCAAATAAACTCATATTTTCATTCTTTATTTGATGTTGTTAGAGATGAAAATATGAGTTTATTTGAATATTTGAGTTTCGAATTTAATGAAATGTTATTTATTGAATAATATAATTAATTTTATGGGTTTTAGTTGAAAATTTTGTTAAATTTTTTGAATTTGTATAAAAAATAATAACATTGTTGACATTTTAAAACATAAAAGATTAAATTGTCACTTAAAATTAAAATAAAGAACTAAATCGAAAAAAAAAAGATAAAGGACTAAAACGTTAACTGAAATTAAGTTAAGGAACCATGAGTGCTACTTAACCGAATTAAAACTTTCGGCAGAAATAGCGTGCAAAATAATTCAAATTAGAGGATTATTTATAGTCACCAACCTCGAGTAGTATATTTGATGAATAGTACAACAGTAACATTCCTATAAAAAAATTCTTAATCTATTCACAATTTATATAAATTATATTAATATATTACTTTTTGAAATCACATAAAGAAAAAATGTTGACTTTATATAAATCAACTATTGAATAAAAAAAAAATCAACCAGACAATTGCATATTCATGCGAACATACACCTATTATTTCTCCTTGATAATGTTTTTTATTTATTTTTAAATAATGAAAACTTAAGAGCACTAAGAAGATATGAGACATGTATCATAAGTCTTAGATTTAAATTTGAGTTTGAAGATACAACAAAATTAAAACTCTCGACAATTATATCTATTAAACGTCATTTAATTTTTAAAAAATTTGATGTCTCTTTACTAATCTAAATTTTATTTGCACAAACAAAAAATTGAATATTGTTTTAAGTCCTCGATCCTAGTATATGTTTTCTTGTTTAAGTTCTAGTTATTATACTCTACTTTCATATGTATCTTATTATAACAAAGCATGACCGGCAATAACCTGAAGTGTACATAAATTATAAAATGAGTTGAGTCACTTTTAATTAAATTTGATATTTAAATAGAACAAATTTATTTAAGTCGAGTTGAGATATAAATCTATAATTTTTACGTCAAATTCGAACTAAATCAATTCAATTATAAATTGAGTGAATTTGCGAGTTATAAAAAAAATTATTTTTTAAAAATATAATTAAATTTAAATATTTTAACATCTCAAAAATAATAAAATTATATCACAATATATGATTCACTACTTAAATTATACATCAACAAACATAATAAATTATAAATACTTTAATCAATTAAATTAGTAACAAATTATTAAATATAATTCAACAATTAAATTTTTACTACACATTAATAGTAAAAATAAAAAATATATATATACATATATATATATATATATACATTAAATTTACAGAATCAAAATATCAAATCCACTGCTTGAACTAAACCTCATTAATTTAAATGGATTAGTTTAAGCTAAGCTAAACTCAAATTTAAATAATTAAGTCAAAATACCAATTGAATTCACAATATATATATATATATATATATATATATATATATATATATATATATATATATATATATATGAACAGCCCTTACTACAATACGAATTGAATGTTTAAACCTTGCGAGATATAAAAAAATAAAAAAAAGCAGAAGAAAAGTACAACTCAAAGACGCGTTATAGTCCAATTCAGGTAACAAAGCCGGGATATTGTCTCTTATACATAGTAAATGGCAATTTGGGTCACACTCATTTAACCTTCTTTTTTTTTTTTTTTAAGAAGAACATTGTTTGATTCTAATATATATTTGCACCGCAGTACTAACTAATTAAAAAGAATGCAAATCTCTTTAAAATAAATAAATAAATTCAAACTCTGAATTACAAAAACCACCTTAAACTAGCTAAAAAAACATTAAACAATTTTCATAGTGAGTGATTCACAATTGTGTGTATTAAGACGTTGGGTCGCTGAAATAATTTATCATTTATTTTTTGAAGGTCTGATTTTTGGTGGAGAATATATGCTTTAGGATAGACTTGGTTTTACTAATACCTGTATAAATGATGGTTTGTCTAAAGCATGTCAATAAGGATCATGAGATGAAAGAAAAATTATTTTTGATTTGGATGATATATATATATGATCTAATTAGAAGGCACAAAATTATGTGATCTTTAAATAGAAAATATGCTAACCAATAATATTTAATTTGTCTCTAGATGATAGTATATATTTAAAAGTAAAGGTTATGATTTTATTTTGCATCAATGATTTACTTATTCACTTGAATATGTAAGGGTTATTGGTGAGTTTGTATTCTCTCAATTCAAATTTACTTAGATTCTCTTTTTTTCTTTTGATTTTATATTCTTTTTTCAATTTTTTTTGTTGAATTGAAAGTTTATATCATTTAAATTATGTATGTAAAAATTTTATACAAATTTAAATTATTTCATATGTACTATTAAAATATATCAAAATTAATATTTTATGCGTTTTTATTAAACACTGTTAATATTAAATCTTAATAATATATCAAATAATTTTATATTTATATAAAATTTTATATATATGATTTATATGATATAAAATTTTAATTAAAAAAATATAAAATCAAAAAAAATAATGATTATTAAAAGAGAATAAAAAAAATTTAAATTGAAAAAAAATTCAAACTCATTATTGATGGCTAATATGACACATATATTGATTATATATTTTTCGAAGGTATTTAGATAACTTGTATTTGCTTACCCCATCTTGCGCTCAGCAAAAATTTATTTGAATATAATTTTTGACTTTTTTCTAAAAACATATTAAAAATTAAATTTTAAAATGCAAAAACTACATTTTCTACTCTTTAAATAACTGTCAAATATAAAGTAAAATATAATGATTATGTACCATGTAAAATAATTTACATCAATATAAACCAACCATTTTACTATATAAATACATATTTTTTCAAAAAAAATTACTATATATTTTATTTTTATTTAATGTTAATGTAAAATTAATTTATAATAATATCGAATATTATTTTTTCTCTAAAAAATAAAATGACGCAGAAGGTTGTCGGGGAAAAGAAAAAATGGCAAATAATGGCAAATGGTAATTTAAACAAAATGTACCATACACGACAGAATGTGACAGAGAGAAGAAAAAAGTGTATTTATTTAATTTAATCAAAATGAGTTAAAATTAAATGGAGTTTGCAATTAATTAATTAATTAATTAATTAATTACATCAAAATATTGATGGCAAAAGCAAGTGGAAATGATGATGATGATGAGGCTAAGACTAAGCTTTTGTTTATTTTGGTATTATTGTAAAAACATAAACATAAATGAATATATTGAACAGATATTGATGCTATTGTGGGCACACACAACACAACACAACACACATGGCTCATTCTTCAACTTCAGAATCACACCCCTAATCCATTACCCCTATCTCTTCTTCTTCTTCTTCATTTTCACCTTCTGCAATTCCAATTAAACCCAAATAAAAAAGATTGGATTTTTTCAACACCCTTTTGCTTAATTATCCTTTTTCTACTTTTTTTCTCAATTGGGTTGTTATTTTTATTCTTATTTATTTGATCCGAATGTTGAATTGCAGAAGGGTTATCGATATGTTTATATGATTTATCTACCGGATTCTTCTGTTACTACTCCTCGTTGGTGCGTTTTTATTTTTCATAGCTAACTCGATCATCTTTAATGTTTTTGGAGTTGGTTTGATTTCTCTTTCATTTTGTTGATTTGGGGTTTATAGGGTCATCGCAAAATTGTTTTTATTTTTATTTTTTTTATTTTTTATTTTTTTATAAATAATTTTGTTTTTGTTGTTATGCTTAAGGAGGGTTTACACAAATAAAAATAAAAAATAAAAATAATAATAGCGTTGCTTGTAGTAGATGACAACTCAAAAAAGCTTGAGGGGTTTCCATTTTCTTTTGATCAACGTTTTCCACTTTTCTTCATTTTGGTTGTTTCAAAATAAACTTTTTTTTAATGGCATTTATGGTTCTTACTTCAGCTTGAGATTTTGCTCTCAAGATAGATCGTTTTTACAACTTTGATTTTTCTATTTTTCTCTTTCAGGTATTTGCTTGATCATCATTTCCTTCCATCTGATTGTTGATTGCTTTGAATTTGAATTAATTATTATTTTTTGGTTTAAGTTATGAACTTTTGTTTGTTGAAAATATGTACTCTAGATATGATTTGTTAAGTGTTGAACTTTTGAAAACTGTGAGCTATGTATGAATTTTGATGTGCTGCTTCTGGCTTTGTGAACTTTGATTACTGATGTATTTATTCAATTTTTCTTTCACTCGCAGGCCATGAATTGGTCATCCACTATGGTTGTTTGGGCTTCATCCGCTGTCAGTATGGAGATCGAGAGATTTATTCCGGTTGCAGATCTTGGATATATATCGTCGTGTCCTTGACATACTCGTTATACCCTGCAAAAGAAATGATGGTTCCAACGTCTCAAACATGGATTCCTTTGATAGATACATAGCACAGTTTGAAATTTCTATAGGTTTAGAATGACTTGATTGGTATGATAGCATTCCAACTGTAGTTGTTAACTGGTAGCATAGATGGTTGAATACTGAAACTGAAACCGGTAAGCGTGGAAGGTAAGATTGAAGTTGTAAGTTGATGTTGTTCGTCTTACCGTGGTCGTCTGGTAAAAGGGCAAATGGCAAAATGAACATTTAAGACCTTGCCGAGGGATAACATTGATGGTTTCAACCAAGTTTTTTCGTCTTTTTAGCAATATAAAGTTCAGTATTTAGTTACTTAAATATTAGGGATGGGTTTGCCACAAATACCGCAAAATGAAGCTGCTGACAAGGTTGAACTTTTGGGTGTGGTTTCAAATGGTTCGCCTCAGTTTTCGGATGCAAGCCCTTCTTCTACAAGCAGCATGAATAGTGTAAACACTCATGGGTATGTTGCATGTACCCTTGGATCTTCATTTGATGATTTCCCCAAGAATGCCTCATTGGAAATGCCAAATGTTTCTGATGAGACATTTTATAGAGGAGC
Source organism: Cicer cuneatum (assembly GCA_037974295.1). Lineage (NCBI taxonomy): Eukaryota > Viridiplantae > Streptophyta > Magnoliopsida > Fabales > Fabaceae > Cicer > Cicer cuneatum. Next base: position 2,874,007 of record JBBPBO010001986.1, read on the forward strand.
CATGGAAGTCACTTCCAATGTCCACAGTTTGAAGATTGATTCAACAGATACAACTACTCTTTCTTCTTTGAAAGTCGAACGAAAGGTTCATACTCCTGCTTCCAGGATTGTTGGTTTTGAATCAGGCAGAGCAAGTTCTCTAACTGACGGATTCACTGAAATTCCAGTTGCAAATCCTCATTCTTCTTTTACTAGTATCCCTGCCAATGACACTGAATCCGCCACTTCATTGGTTAGGAAACGACTTTTATCTCCGCTGAGTAGTATGCTCTCGCCAAGTCATTTCAAAGGCGATTCTCTTGACATAGGATGCATAAATTATGAGTCTTTCTCCTTTATTAACAATGATAATGTCAGAAAATCCATTACACAAGATAACAAGAAAGCAAATATTGGATGCAAAACCAGTTCTACAATGCCTTCTTGGTCCTTGACAAGTTGCTTTGAGCAGAAAAACATGCAACAAAGTAGAGAATCCATTTTTCAAACTGATGGCCCTTTGCTGGAAAATAGATGCTTGATATCCGTATCTCCTGTGAGCTCACCACTTTCGTTGTCGCCTCTTGGTCCTAAATTTTCCGAAAGAATAAAAACTGCCGCAGGTCGCAGGAGTGACACTGAAGAGATAAAGAATTGCAATATAACTTTAAGGAGTTTAGAAGAGTCACTAGACAATTCTAATCCACACCTTGTGTTAAATCATAAAGACGATGATTTAGAAACTTCGTGTAAATCTTTTGATGATGTTGACTTCTTATGCAAAGATTTGTGTCCATCTTCTTTGGATGACATTTCTGACATGAGTTGGCCACAATATCAAGAATCAACTCCCATCTCTAACTCCATGAGGTTCACTAGAAGTTTGAGCGGACTTTCAGTCAGAAGGTCTTTGGTTGGTTCATTTGAAGAGTCTCTTTTATCTGGCCGGTTCGCATCCGGAAACCATAGTAAGGTTTGTATATATATGTCAGCACGTAACTATTACTGTACTGTAAATGATCTTGCATGATTCTGACCGACGGTTACTTGTTGCTATTCTCTTATATCTGTAGAAAATTGATGGTTTTCTTGCCGTGTTAAGTATTACTGGGGGAAACTTCTCTCCTAAATCACAAAAGCTTCCATTTTCTGTTACTAGCGTGGATGGAGATTGCTATCTATTGTACTTTGCATCCATAGATCTTATGGGAAATTCTTCATCAAACAAGTTTAGAGGCCAACTTCTGAAACGAGGGTTTAGAAATGATGATTCACAAATTGTCAAAAGCCGTTTCCGTATACCGATGAAAGGAAGGATTCAGCTGGTATTGTTAATAATTGTTCCGTTGTTTTCAATTTTTAGCCCTTGTATCTGAATGTTTTCAAATAAACCTGTTAGAGCTTTCATCTTATATACTTCCAAGATATTTGTAAAGATTGCCATGTTTTGTGCAAGAATGCCTTATGCTTTCCTTTGATCGCTTTCTGCAGGTGCTGAGCAATCCAGAAAAGACTCCTCTTCACACTTTCTTTTGCAACTATGATTTGAGTGACATGCCTGCTGGTACCAAAGTATGATTTGGCAGCGAATCCCTGATTCAATTGACCTAGCCGTATTGAATACAAATGTAGAACAAATAATAAGATTTAATGGTTAATCAATCCTTAGACTCATTACAAAGTCTTAGCATTGTTGAAGTACTCAAATGAAGTATAGAAACACAGCCAAATGGAAATCATGTCATAAAAAACAAAGTACTAAAAAGACATAAGTTACATAACAGAACATAATAAAACTTCCTTTCACCAAAAAAGAAATATAGTGAGACTGCAATTACAAGCAGTGTTCTACTGCTATTTCCTTTGGCGGTGAGAGGGTGGATCTAAGGCTTCATTTCTTCTAGAGGAAAATAACTTGTGCAGGTTTTATTTACAGAATAAATACTAAAACTATGCATAATTAATAAATAAATGACAATATTATTAGCAGTTGCACAACACTTATTATTATTATTGTTATTACTAGAAAGATGCTAAAGTCCATGTTCTTTTTACTTTGGCTTCTCTTATGAGTGTTAATGAGGATCTGATAGTAGTGGTAATGAAGCAAAGCTTGTAACTTAAGGGTACATGGCATGTACTGCCACATCCAGTGGCTGAGAGGTTATAGTTATAGTTTTGAGTGCTTCTATAGTTCTGGTTGCCATGTACTGTAAATAATATAAAAATTTAGGACTATAGCAATTATTCAGTAGATATTTATGTCACATTTTAAAAGATTGTTGAACTAAATTAATGATACAAGATCGCATTCGATTTCTTGAGACTAAATGTCCATTTTTATCCTCCAAAGTATTGATCCTCTGTTTATCAATGTTAGAACATCTAAAATTATCTCAACAAATTATTATTTTATCATAAAATGGTAGTATGTTAGATTATATTTTATAATTGGTTTCCATATTTCCGTATTTTCATGATTTATTTGTTTGTTTGTTTAATTTGGATTAATAGTCTTGGTATAAATATAAATAGGCGTCTATATTTTCATGTCAATATTTTATTATGGTATTTATTTTCCTCTCTCTGTAGTCTATACCTAAAGGGCTATACATTCATCATGTTACCAGAGTAGTAACATATTTCGTGACCTATCCCTATCACTGTTTTGCTCCGAGGAAAATGAAGATTATAGACCTTCGCTGACATGTTTTGAACTGAGTTCATTTATCTCCTTTTTCTCTTATAAACTTACATATATGGATGTTTCCAAAATTATGTATGCTCTTGTTATTTTTCTTAAAATCATATATGAATGTTTGCAAATTATGTATGCTCATGTTATTTTTCTTAAAACCATATTGCATTTACTGTGTTGTTTATCAGTTTCTGATTTCTTGTTTATAAACAAGCAGACATTCTTGCGCCAGAAAATCACTCTCGAGTCTTCCAGCTCAACTTCCCCTCAGATGAAAAACAGTTCAACCGGTTCGGACAATGGAAATGACAAGGGGATTCCACTAGTGCAAAAGAATCACGACATCCCGTGTAGTGAGGAAGTAATGCACACAGATGCAGATGATGTTGTAAATAAAACAAAATCTACAAATCAGAGAAACACAAAGGGTTCTAGCTTGGGGAATTTACTAAACAAAGAAGATTCTTCCAAGAAATCTATTGATCATGGAAATTTAACTGATAAATGTGAGAGGAATGAAAGAAAGGAGTCTTTGGAGAAAACATGCAATGAATCAGGGAAATCATTAAATTCATGTTTAAAGAATTCTAGTAGTGCTGGCCCACTTCGTTATGCTCTCCACCTTCGCTTTATCTGCCCTTTTCCCAAGAAGACCAATAGATCAGTTCAAAAATGCAGATATAGTTCTCTTCCAGAAAAACCTGGATTGGACATGGAAGGCGAACGGAGATTCTACTTGTGTAATGATTTAAAGGTTGTGTTCCCTCAGCGTCATTCAGATGCCGACGAGGGAAAGGTATGTATTTGCTTATATCGTGGCTTTGCCAAATTATTGCATATTTTCTCTGTCGTGCTAAAACTGTCAAAAGCAATATGGCTTGTGTCTTCATATGAGGAAAAGTATTAATTTACTTCTTCCTGTTCGGTTTTGGTTTATTGTTCTCTTTAAGTTGATTACCACTCTTGCTTATTCGTGGACCAAGATTATACTTTAAATTGTAGTATTCAAGGCAATGAACACTGAGTATGATGGATAATGGTTAGGCAGTTGGACTTGACAATATACCTGTTGAAGTATGGAAGAGTCTAGGAGATAGAGGTATTAGTTGGCTCAGATTTTAATGAGATTATGAGGACAAATAAAATGTCAGACCAATGGGGGAGAAAAACTTCATCTCCGATTTATAAGAACAAGAGAGATATACAAATTTGCACAGATTATATAGGAGGTTTGAACTTATGAGCTACTCTAAAAAATAATGAGAAAAGGTAATTGAGAGGAGGCTAAGAAAAGAAACTAAAATGATTGAAAGTCAATTTGATTTTATGCCTGGGAGGTTGATCGTGGAAGTAATTTACTTGCTACAACAAGTGATGGAGTGATATAGGAGGGATAAAAAAGACTTACACATGATTTTCATTGATTTGTAGAAGGCGTATGTTAGGGTCTGGACAGAGGCTGTGTTAAGCTCTAGAAAATAAAGGTGTTTGGATTGCCTATATAATCCTTAAGCTATTAAGGATATTTATGATAATATGAGGGGCCTACAACTATTGTGAGAATGCATGGTGGGGCCTCAAGATTTTTCGATAACTATAGGACTGCACCAAAGTTCAACTTTAGGCCCAAATACTTAAGTCATTTATGTACTTACGGAGCATCTTCAAGATTTGGCATTGCAATAAATTTTTCCGTAGAAGATATAGTCCTACTTGGAGGGTTGTGAGAGGAAATTAATAGGAAGTTAGAGACTTGGAGACGTACTTTAGAAGTAGAAGTAAGACAAAGTATATGAAATGTAAGTTTAGCAATAGACAAAGCACCTCTAGCATAGAGGTGAAAGTAGAAGACCATACTATACGACAAGTCACACAGGTTAAATATTATGGGTCTGTTGTGCAAAACAACCAAGAAATAGAAGGAGATGTAAACCAACGGATTCAAGTGGGTTGGTTGAAATGGAGGCAGTCCTTGGGTGTTGGGCGGTAAAAAACCAAGAGTAAACTTAGTGTAGTAGATATGAGAATGATGCGATGAATAAGTGGGAATATTAGACGAGATAGGATTAGGATTGATAGCATTAGAGATATAGAGGTTAGCTTAGCCTTCGGTTCAAATGAGGTTGAACCAACTGACGAATTGGGCAGTTCCCAGTTCACCCTGTTAAACTGACCCGTTCAGTCTGAATTTTGAATTATTGGTTGTTATACACAACTCAAATCCTTGTTCCATGATTGATGAAGGAAATAAATTATGGAATTGAAATTTGTAAAGAATTTTTGTAGTGTCCACCTAATTTTGGCCAAACAATAGATTTTGGCTTAATTAACTTTTTAATCTTGTAATATATACTTTTTTTGTTTTTTGTTATTATATAAAAAATCTTGCTAGTTTCACGCTTGAAATATAAGAAAAGTTGCTTTCAGTTATTGGTATATGGATTAGTCCTGCTAATACATGACATGAATTTCAGTCTTCCGAAAATGACATGAATTTCATATTGTAAGGACTAATTTCACATAAATCAAACTATATTGGTACTAAAACTAAAGAATGAGGAGCAGATACAACTCTATATTACCCGGACTAAAACGTTATTTAAGCCGGGTTCTTTTAGTAGCAATGTTGGATCAAAATTTACTTGTCCATAAAATTGAACAGAATGTTGCATGTTGGCTCTGATTCCTGCCAGGTGCAGGACGCATACTAAGATAATTGATACCTTGTTTTTTTGTCTGTTGTGTGCATATTTTTGATCCCTTGTCTCACAAGGTTTGTTGTGGTGTATTTGGCAGATGAATGTGGAATATCATTTCCCTGAAGATCCAAGATACTTCGACATCAACTGAAAATTCTAGTTTATACCGTCCTCTAAAGCATGCTGCTTTTGCTGACCCTCTTGTACATAGTACTGGAAAAATAGCACTCACCCTCTTCCTCCTGTAAATATTTCAACAATGTCAATAATTTAATGGGTTAACTATTTTCAATTGCTTAAATAATTTATCACTTAACATGAAAAGTGATGATGAATGTTTATAAGATTTATATCTTGAAAACATATACTGTTCATTCTCACTACCTCAGCTCAGGTCTTTAATCAAGAATTTGATTTCCTTAAAGTAAATAAAAGATTCACTTTAGAATTGAAGAATGAGAGTTATAATCATTTTTTATTTTATTTTAAAAAGATATAAATTTCATTATAATTAACTCAAACAACTGTCAAGTTCTGTGTTCAAACTTTAGACAAGACATCCAACCTAACAATATCGTCATTTACTAGAAGGTTTAAGAAGAGCTATGATCATTCTAAATGTGCATTTATGTAAATTTTATCAAGTATTCTACTCTTTTTGTTGTAAAATATAAGCAAAAATAAATCACAAAAAGTTGATATATCCAATAAAAAATTTAGACTATGTATATTAATTTTTTGACTTATTTTTACTTATATTTTAATGCAGTACATGAGAACAAGATTAAGATCAATCACTAAGAATATTGGCTTATGGAATTGTATATTATCATAAAGTTTTCTAAATATTATGTCTGTATCATCTTAATAAGAATATATCAAGTCAATAAATCATGATTAGGGATGGTAATTAAATTCAAATTCAGAGGGTACTCTTAAAAAACTTACAATTATAGGTTAAAAATCTGGGTATGGACATGGGGACAGGTAATAACCTACAAAATTAAGCGAGTGTGGGTACTATAGTACCCGCTCCGCATCCGCAGTTCCGCACTTATATAAATATATTATTTATTTATTTATTATATTATATTAGTGTTTAGTTGAATTAATTGTTTTCTTTTATGTTTTAACTTCTATTGATATCATTAACTTTCTACAATATTTATAATTGAAAGATAAACGTTTGCAAATTTTTTAAGAATTTGATTATGATAAATAGGCAAATAATTGTGACTTTATATTCAAGAATTATGTCTTGTTAATCGTGACTTTATAATTATACTTACAATTTTTTATAATTTTTTTTTTACAAATATCAAATAATACTACCGTAGAACTTTCAACTTCATAAAATATTATTATAGATATTTGAATGTTTCATTTGAAATGTTGAGTTCGAAAATATTTTGGTTTATAATATTTTATGATTGAATTTAAGATATTTGAATAGTTTTTAAATTTAATCACAAAATCATTTATTTATCTATCTATTTTAGTTAAAGCGTGAGTAACGAGTATGTGTACGGACACTTAGGTACCCAAACGATAAGGGTACATGTATTAAAGTTGATTTCTTGACCCAAACGATAAAGATACAAGTATTAAAGTTGATTCTTAAGAAGATACGAGCACAAATATAAGTATTTTTTAAACTGCAAATATGGAGACAGTTCCACCTTACCCATTATCATCCCTAATCATGACCAACTCCTAAATTTGGAATACAAGTCGCACTTAACCTTAGAAAGTTTAACTCAATTTAACTTTTTTTTCCCCATAATAATCGTAAAGATAGCCGAATAAATGTATCCATATATGCGAACAAATAAGGTAAATATATTAAGGTCGCAATTAATTGGGCTGTTTGTCTAAGATTTTTTAAAAATAATTTTTATAATATTTTATCTTTTTATTATAATATTTTTAAAATAAAATTTTAAAAATAAACTTGAAATGAAAAATTGGTTAAATAATTTATCTTAACATATGATATTAAATATGTTATGTATTTTTTACAACTTTTTATGGATAATGTAATTTTAAAAATAATTAAAAATAAAAAATTATTTTGAGAAACTTTTCATAAAAATCATTTTTAAAATATATCTTTAAAAAAATATAATTTTTATCATGTTAGAATCTTTAATAATTTGAGTTATTAAATGTCAAAATTACTTTTTTTAATTGATAATAAATAAATATAAAAAACTTCTACTATTTTTAAGTAAATTTTTATAAAAATCATTTTTTTTAAAATATAAAATAAAAATTATTTTTTAAAAATCTTAAACAAACGAATCCAATATATTTTGTGTATTTTTTTTCTTCTTGTTAGTTAAAAGATGATTATCTCTATTTCTCAATATAAATGAAACACTCTATTACTTTTTATTAGGGGTAAATAAGACTCTACCACTAATGTTTAGTGTATAAATAAAAGTTTAATTATACAACATACATGTCATCAATTTTAAAAATATATGCATTTATACATCGAAAATTTTAGTAATTGAGCTCTCAATTTTGTTTAAAAAATTGAAGATAGTCTGTACTCTATATTCACATATTGATCATAAAAGACTGCGCAATGCCTTGTTTCCTAGTGGGGATCATCATACTCCCTCCTCCCACTTATTTTGTGTCATAAGCAAACAAAAATATCTTAAAAGTAAGTGTCATTTTATGTCTTCAATTTAACATTTTCAATTTTAAATTAATAATATGTGCATCACGTTGAAGTTTATTATACTATACTATTTATTTAATTACTGCAATATTTAACACAAATAATATAATAAAATATGGTTAAATGAATTAATTTATTTATAGTTTTTCTTAATATGAAATAATTTAAAGTGACATTTGACAAATTGGAGGCATAACATAACATCATAAAAGAAAGCCATTAAGGAAAGTGTGGAACAACTTATATAAGGGTGAGCAAGCATTGAGAATTAATGTGACGCCAAACCCAGTTCAGTTAATTCTTCACATGAGTCAAGTCACAGCATATATATATATATATACTATAGAGTATAGAATCCACTTGAATTAATTAGTTTGAGGTGAAGTGTACGGTCACCTCAAAAGGTGAGTGAATTGAAGGCAACACACTCAGCCACCTAATCAGTAATCAAATGTCTTTGTCATTGCTAGGCTCAACGTGCTCTGGTTATTCCATTTCCTCCTTTCATATAAAGATTCTTGCTTCTTCTCTATAAATTAAATTAAATATATTTTTTCACATTTACTTTGCCACAAATTCTTACATGAATTGTGGCACTGGTTTTTAAGAATGTTTAAAATTTTAATAATTAAATATGTTATTTTTTGTATGAAAATATTAATGATTATTTATATTTTTATAATTGAGATTAAATAATATCAATTTAATAATAACATAAAAAATAAATATATATTTCGTAATAACGTTTACTCATAAATCATGAAAATTATAAAATGGTTTTTTTAAATTTTGTTATTAGCAATCGTCGTTAAAATTTTATTAATTTTTAAGCATTGGTGAATGGTTTAATTATAAAAGTAGAAGGAAGTCCATTAGAAGAAAACTAACCTTACTTTTTCGACTCGCTCCTTTTTTTCCCCTTGTTACAACATTTGCAAAAATCAAAATGTGGAGTAGCATGAAACGTTCGTTATCTTTTTTTGGGAATTATTACATTTGATAAAATTGGATTTTTTGACCCATATAATTTTCTCATTCAGTTCTAATAATTAACCAACTTCAATTAATGACCCATATTATTTTGGGAGTTATAATGATTAACCAACTTCAATTAATAAGTAATTTGTATAAATTTAGAGTTCAATTCAAAACAAACATCAAAATAATAATATTGATATTTATCAGTTTAACTAAAATTTAAAAACATTATTTAGCTAATTCTGTCTACCTCTTAACTACAAGAGTTATTTTCTGGATTAAGAGTTAAAAGACAATAAAAATATCCTATCATGTAACTATAATTTTAGAGAATCAAATGAACACAGTTTTTTATGGTACCAAATTAAATTTTGCCAGTTTTATGAAACTAGCTAAAGATATAGGTCCGTTTATTTAAGATTTTAAAAAAGTAATTTTAATTTTATGTTTTTAAAAATAATTTTTATAAAAATTTATTTAAAAATAGTAGAGGTTTTTTAGATTCATTTGTTACTAATTAAAAAAAAGTAATTTTGATATTTAATAATTCAAATATTTATTATTAAAGATTTTAACATGATAAAAATCACATTTTTTAAAAAAGGTATCTTTTAAAAATAATTTTTATAAAGAACTTCTCAAAATAGTTTTTCATTTTAATTAATTTTTGAAATGTCATTATTCAAAAAAAGTTGTAGAAAATAAATAAAATACTTAAAATCATATTTTACGATAAACTATTCAAATTTTTCATTTAAAGCTTTATTTTTAAAGTTCTTTTTTAAAAATATTATAACAAAAAGATAAAATTTTATAAAAATCATTTAAAAAAAAATCTTAAACAAACGACCCCATAGTCTTTCTTTATATTATTTTTTTTAATAAAACAAAATTTAAGGACGGGAAAGGACAAACACAATACTCTTTTAATAGAAACATACAAGACATTAAATGTGAATATCTTTTTTAATCTGAATTTCAACATTAGTTTGTTACAATGTGAGAGTTTAGTTACTCACCCACTAAAGTCAATCTTGTTGGTTCAATTTTATCCATTTATTGTTGATAAATGATTTTTTTTTCTATTTGACTTAAATTTAATTCCAATTATTTCAACAAAGCTACTTTTTGCATGATATAATAAATTGAGTTAAAGAAAAAGTTAAGAATGAATATATAAATTGATCTTTGAAATTATAAACGTCAATCAAATTAGTTTATGAATTTTGTGAATTGGTAAATACATCATTGACATTGTAAAATATCAATCAAAATAGTCCTCAACTCCTTGTGCATACTTTTTTCGTTAGATATGTTAATGTAATACTGTAATTGAATATGTGGTTTGTCTATGTCAATTCCTAATCAATGTCATCTTTTAAAAAATTTAATCATACGATAAATAAATTTGTGAGTAATTGTAATTGTGAATTGACTAGTTTTGGACAAATTAGTTCATAACAGATTTAAACTTTATAAAAAAATTAGTTTGAGTTGTGATGACATTAATATGAAATTAATGTGGAGGAAAAAAATTAAATATAAATTATTTGAATTACTATTTTATAATTTCAAAGACGTACTTACCAATTTGCAAAATTCAATAATTAACTTAACTAACATTTACAATTTAAAAGATGAATTTATCTATTCACTCGAAAAGTTAATATGTTTTTGTTTACAAAATTTGAAGATGCATGAATCATCTCCACCAAAATGCTCTCTGCACTCTCCTTTATCTCTCTCTCTCTATAGAAGATCGAAATCAGAAATGATCTTGTATTATTGTGTTATCTGGCATTATCTGATTTAATTGAATTTGAAAAAAGTGTAATTTGATTTCATGGGACGATTTGAAATTCCTTGTACACAAAAAAAGTTCCACTTTAAAGTGAGAGAGGATAATGACAATTGTAGATATACATAATACATGTGAGTGAGAATGTGTATTATGTGGGCCTATATATATATATAGAGAGAGAGAGTAGTAACTAACGTACACACACACACACCTCAACTCAAGGGTAGCTCCTCCTCTAACTGTATTTCGTTTGTTGTCGCACAACTAGAGGATAAGACAAAACATAATGAGTGAGTGAGTGAGAATCAGAGAGCGCAGAGAGTATGCAATTGCAAATGCAAATGCAAATGCAAATGCAAATGCAACGTAGTAGTAGTAGTAGTGTGTGTGTGTTGTACTATTATCATTGATGATTATTCTACTCACTCAGTGGGAGCACTTGTTCTTTATTTGTCCTATTCGATTCATTAACTCAGTCTTTTTAATTCCAACACTACCCTCATGAGTTCACTTTTTATAGTATGTATCCAAAAGGGTGGGCAAATCGGTAATTTAGAATGAATGAAAAGTAGTATATATTTGATGTTGTTTCAATTCCAAAATCCAAATCCAAATATCTAACAATATGGGAGACCCTTCAAGCATATACGAATTTCTGAAAAACCAACCACAAAACTCATCTTCATCTTCAAGATCAGCTAAAAGAACATTAACAAACCCAAACCCACCTTCAAACCGCACTTTCCAATGCCATTTTTGTCACCGCAAGTTCTACACTTCTCAAGCACTTGGTGGTCACCAAAATGCTCACAAACTCGAAAGAGCAGCAGCAAGAAGAATCAACAATGTGTCTCTTTCTGTTTCACAACAACAACAACAACAACAACAACAACCATTTTCATTGGACTCTAAACACGTTCAGCCCAATAAGCCCAAGCCCATTACTGTTTCTGAACTTGAACCAACTCATTTCTTTCATCATCATCATCACCACCCTTATTGGCAACTTGAAATGGAATCTTTACAGTTTCAGAGTACACAACAACATTTTGCACCAACAACAACAACAACAACAACAACTCTTCCTATAATTCCCTTTAACAATGTTGCTTCTGCTTCAACTCCTCAACAACATGTTTTCACCTCCAACAATATTGATGCTTCTTCTTCTGAACATGTCAATCTTGACCTCACCCTTCACTTGTGAAACTTTCTTTCTTTTTCATTTTCTTGTTTTTACAAAAACATTATCCTTTTATGGGCTACTTAGTCACTACTCTACTTTTTTTCTTTCAATGTTATTAGCTTTAGGGTTGGGATATTATAGTTTTTGAAAATGTTAGTACTATCACTTAATATTAGAAATGAAGGGTTTTTCTCTCTCATTTTTCTGTTATGTTATGGATGATGAGAAAGGAATCTTAATTAGGGTTTCATTTTATTCTTCAACTCTTGAGTTTAATGTTATTTTGTTTTCTTTAATTTTATAGCTTCCTTTGTTGTTCATGTTTACTCTCTTATCTCTCAGCTTTTTTAGTTATGCCGAATCATGAAGTTTTTTTCTTTTAATATAAAATGATTGAAGCCATTATTTTGTTGGTAATGTTTTGTTAATGGTAAAAAGGTGAATATTTATTTAACCTTTTTAAGTGGCCAAAATATAAGTATATATGTCCTGTGTTTTTGGAAGAAACCATTTGATTTAGAATCATATAATGGTACTATTAATAATATTATTAATTATATATTTTGATTTAATGAACCATCAATCGCTTTTTAGTCATCATAACAAATGTTGCACGTCCATCAATTATTAACTTTTAGATGATTGATTTTGATGGGATAGACTTAGTTGAGAGAATTAATGGATATTCACTAATATAATTCGAGTGAGTCATCTTTAATTTGATAAGTAATATGCCTCTCTTCTCTTTCTCGTATAGTTTCCATTTTGGCATAGAAATTGGTAATCGTGTTTTTTTATATATAAATAAAACATATGACATGAGAAGATGAAGTCCAGTGGTTTTCAATCAAGTAAAGTGGATTCCTACTCAGAAAGCGAAATGTGATGAGACTTTGGTGTTTTCTTTATGCTATTGTTATTATTGTTCAAGCTTAAAGAGGCACATTGTCAAGGTAGTTCATCAATTGTTGCCAAATTGTGAAACTATATATAGTTACATGACGATGTTTTGAAACGACACATTATATATATATATTTTTTTTATATATGAAATAACTTATATCTAATCTAATTCTACACTTGATGCCGTCTAGTAGAAACTATATATATTTTATAAATAGGACATATAAAAGCTTTTTAAAGTTATGGTGGTGGTAGACAAATACTAAACCAAACATAAGTTTAATTGATTGAAAAAGAAAATTGAAATCCGAACAAAACATAATATTTTAGATTTCATTTACAAAACGGAACTTGGCCACTAGAAAAAAAAAATGGATTTAACACCGGTTTTAGTACTTATTTTGGGATATTGTATTAATTTATTATCTTTTGATTTTTTAAAATTTTAATAACACTTTTTATAAAATTTGATACATGTTCGAAACATAACTAATACTTTTTTAAAATTCTAATTAGTTTAAGTGTAATTTATTTACTTTTTATACTATTTGATATATGTTCCAAACATAATTAATAGTACTTGTTATTTCCTATTATTAATTTTTAGTATATTATACCTATACGATATATATTAATGTTATTTAGTCTATAATTAATATCTTGTTTGACATAATATAAACATATAATTATGTATTTGTATACTGATAATCAAGTTAAACTTTGGACATCTTTTTCAAACTCCTTCGAGTGTTTTAATTCGATGACTCGTCTTGAAACAAAAACAATTCATTTCAATAATGTACTTAAGTACATTTTCATTTTTGCGTGTACACATTTCTAACAACTACTGTACTATTCTAACTTGTATCTATTCATATGTTTGAATGACCAAATTAATGAAATCCAAATCATGCAAATGATCACTCAAATAGAAGCTAAGGATGCCTATTTTCAGGTCATAAACTTTGATTCATACAAACAATGGGTAGTTTAGTACAGAATCACAAAACGTCACAGGAAGATGAAGTTTGAATATGATTCTTTAGCAAAGTTTTTGAGCAAAATGAAGCCCCAAATGTCTAGTTTCAAAATCATCAACTAGCTTTTCGAAATGATTTTTGTACAAAAATAACAGTGGCTAAAGGTCAGTTTTTGGTAAAGCATTATGGACTCAGTTTTGTAATAAGTTTTAGAATATCAATAATCCAAAAAAATCAAACGAAAATGGCAAGTTAAATAAAATCCCAAGAAGACTAGTTTCCAGATTGAAAAACAAATTTCTCAAAAGTTGGCCTGAGTAGAAGATAGTCGCGAAAAACACTGACTCCATAAGGCTTCAATAAATAAAGTTTCAAGCTTTTCAACCCAAGCAATCAACTATACTAAAAACCAAACATCTTATGTCTTAGAATTAATTCAGAACACTTCTGGTGTATATGTCTAGAGAGATATAGTTTCACTATGGTAAGGAAATGATACATTGATACCTCCCTCCCACTGTACATGTTCATGACTCCATGATCCAAGGATAAAAAATGATAAATTTACAGACATTATGAGTAGTTGTGTTCCTTTACCAATAATTTATTTTTTGCATTTGATGCCTTATGTTTATTGATTTAAAATAGGATAAATTGCATAATGGTCCAACCTTGTATGCGCTATCATGCCTTTCTGGCCAAAAACAATGCTCGTAACTTTTGGCAAATTGCATGGTTTGCCTTTCTAACCTACGAAAACTTTTGGAACAATTAGAAAATAACCATTTTTTTGTATAGAACAATCAAATTTCAAATGTTGGAACATCAGATGTAAGACCATGTGTAGCTTGGTATAACAACCGAGACAGTATACTTCTGTAGGGGTCGCTTTCCCGTTTCTCCTTTAAATAAGCAATACAATTCTCAACCTCAGATTTCACTTCAAAATATAATTCTTGAGATTTCTCCCTGTCCTTAAGTTCCTGTTCCCTTCCTGTCAAACAACATCCCAATAAATTTATGTTAGAAAACCAAACTTTACCACCACATTTCATTGGTATTCCTAGCCTTGAAATAAGCATAGGACAAGGGCATACCTTCTGTAACAATTGGTTTTCCAAAATAATAGTAAAATCGGCCCGGAACTTTAGGCAAAATTCCAGGCATATGCACTTGTTGATTTGCTACCTCACCACTAGAACCACTCCTAGATTTCACAATATAAAAGAGACATAAAATAGTGCATATGGAGTATAACACATAAAAAAGATGGAAAGGTAGGAATGTATATACAAAAATAATGGTATGAATCAACAAAAAGAAAATTTAGATACCTCAACTGCATAGCCTCATTTGTAAGGCTTTCTATTTCAGACTTAAAGTAAGGAACCTTCACCAAGTCATCATAATCAATCACAACCTGAAAAGAACAATGTGATATGGTGTTATGGTTTTCAAATCCAGGTTCAAGGGCATCCAAAGATCATGTGAAAATGAAATTCAAAGATATAGATTTGCATAAATTGTGTTATCTGCTACTGTTGGTGCCGTAGCTAATCTCAAAGTAGAAAAGGTGAATGTTGTGATTCACAAACTCATCAGAGTGTATACATTCTAAATTTTTTGCAACTATACCCAAATTCATCATAGTGTATACATTCTAGAAAGGTAAAGAATAGAAAGAATAAAGCCATGGTGTCTAAATGCAATCTATGTGATTCAGACTTAAAGTAAGGAACCTTCACCAAGTCATCATAATCAATCACAACCTGAAAAGAACAATGTGATATGGTGTTATGGTTTTCAAATCCAGGTTCAAGGGCATCCAAAGATCATGTGAAAATGAAATTCAAAGATATAGATTTGCATAAATTGTGTTATCTGCTACTGTTGGTGCCGTAGCTAATCTCAAAGTAGAAAAGGTGAATGTTGTGATTCACAAACTCATCAGAGTGTATACATTCTAAATTTTTTGCAACTATACCCAAATTCATCATAGTGTATACATTCTAGAAAGGTAAAGAATAGAAAGAATAAAGCCATGGTGTCTAAATGCAATCTATGTGATTCTGCTCGAGTCCAGCAATCATATATTCTGCTATTGTTCTTTTGCTCATCAGATTTGGCTCTGGCTCAGCTCTATTCTTTATATTCTTTAAGTATGAAGCTCTAGTAGAATAATACTCTCTAAGAATTCGTCACAGTCCCTTCAATAGAAGTATTTTCAGAAAAAAAATAACTTTGTAAAGGAAAAGGATTGGCTCAGTAAAGAGTAAAGATTGAAACTTACTTGGCCAACATCATCTTCTCCAACAGCACCAAAAGGTACAATTTTGGCTCCAAATCTTGCTGCCATTCTGACAAACTCAGATTGTTCAGGCCAGAATAACTTATATTCTTCTCCCTGAAAATTATTATAATGGTGGAGATTTTGAAGGAGGCTGGTAGTACATTTAAAATGTATAAACATAGATACAGTCTACCTAAAAAATAACCAAGTGTTAAAATGCACACACTAAATGTGGTAGTTAAACAACTATCATATTCTTTTATTTTTCAATGCATCGCTTTCTTTCTCTTCTAAAACCAGAAAGGTATCCCCAGCATCTCGTATGTCGCCCCATACCACTGAGTTGTCATGAGCCAGATGCATCAGACACTATGCCAAAAAAAGGTGCACTAACTTCCAACATTGTGGTATTAAATACCAAGCATTTAGAGCAAAAATTCTACAAAGACTCGGCATGATAATTCCAATGTACTAAATACCTTCTCTTTTTTCTAACAAGTACTAAATACCTTCTCATAATCAACTAATTTGTATAATTTTATGGCTGCTGGGAAAGTAATATTCTTGTTCTCCAGCACATCCAAGACCTTTTGACAATGGATGCAACTTTTTTTTCCTTTAAATGAATTATTATAACTGATAACTAGCTAAATTCATATACATTTCACAAGCTCTTTCTATCCTAATTCCTAACCCAGCTGACTGTATTTAGTTCCAACTGTCTAAGACAAGTCACAGACCTTAGGAGGAGTCAAGTAAGCAAGTTTGGATTGCGTGAGAGACATGAAACTCATAATAAAGAGCTTACTAATTGGGATTTACCTTCCTGTGAAGAGCCTCGCGCATTCCTCCAGGATATAACAGGACATGTGACTTGGAAGATAAAAGCTTGAAGAGATTAGATGGTGCTACAGGAACAGCACCCATAATTCTGAATGTGTCAAAAGAAGATATATCTGGTAATCTTCCTTTTTTTCGGTTCATAAACATCATAGGATGTGCTATTCCTCTAACAAGGATATTTCTTTCCATAAAAATTCGAGAAACCAAGGGGACTAATTCCAATCCTAGCAGCATGTGGTAACCAACAAACAAAACAGGCCCCTCTGAAGGAATTCCAGCAAGTCCCTTTACAATTGTTCCATCCTCCAAAGTCGAAAGCATTACAGAACTTGTGACAAAATTAATCAAACTGGAAGCATTTTAAGTTAAAGGTAGAAAATGTGATTGTTAGTTTGATTAAAGTACAACTCAATTAACTAGAATGAATAAAGATGAATTGAAAGATATAAATTGTCATCAGTATATCAAGCAACTCATCATAATATTCCTTACCTGTTTGATTCTATTACTTCTTTGGCTTCATCAGGTGTAGGCGGTACAAAATCAGAAACATAGTCATGATACTTGCCACGGCGGTAGTAAGAAGTTCCCTTGAGGATCGTTACCAGGTCAATGCTGCCTTCCTGCTAGCAGTGAAAAAGCCACCGCATTAGAGTCTGTTGAAACTTGGAATTGATATTTGTTATCAATCTTTTATCCGATGAGGATGCATGCCGGAATTCAAACACAGACAAGCATTCACACATAAAATAGAAATGGAGAAAATAATACCAGGAATAGGAAATGGCCACTGTCATCAAATTTACGGATATCACAATTACGCAGTAACTGAAATAGTCTTTCACCTTCCTGTTGACTAGGTAGTAACTGATCATTTCTACTGAAAGGACAAATGAAAAAACTCAGTTTCATTTTTCAGGGGTCATACACTTTAAAACGAAAACATGCTGCTGTGTACATGTGATAGTAGGCAAGACCAATTGACTATCCATCCTGGAAATCCATCATTCAAATGAAGTTAATGCATAAATTATAAAAGGAATGGCAGTCAGGAATGGAAAGTTCCACTTGATTAATCATAATAGGTCATGAGATTCTTCAGCAAACTTATTCTGCCACACTGAAGATTAATCAGAAGTTTATCAGTTTCAGAAAAGCTAGTTGATCCAGTTGTTTCTGTTAGAAATAATGTAAATAGGGGAATTATGGTTAGATTTTTTGTTGTATATAAAAATATAGCTACAATAACTAGGGTAGTTAGCACCCTAACGGCTTACAAAGGGGAGCTTGGGGGCTATTATTGCATGGCAGACTGGCAGTCAAAGATGGTGTCCTTCCATGGCCAGGCTATGAAGATATGACGAAGAAGTATCCATGCCAAAGAGACATTGTGTGGTTGAAAACCTGTGTGAAAGATTCTTTTGTCATGGCTGGATACACATCATTTGTTCATCAGCTTCATATATTGTCTTTCCATATTCTCAACCACTTCTGAGATGGCATCGCAAAAAGGGTCTCAAAGTTGCAGCTGTGAGCAATGCTGAGTATAGATATCAAGAGATCATCTAAAGTTTGAAGAAATTGTTTGTTAGCAATTAGCGATATTTCTTGCCATTTCTTTTTTTAATAGCATGTCTGCTAAGCGAAGGCATCGAAAACTCAATAAAGAACATATGATTCCATATTATGACTGATGTATGATGTACAATGTCAAAGAGAATGAACCTGCAAAGAATCAAAGTCTGAGCTTTGATAGCATGAAGACGTGAACCAGCATATGCAGAAGCTGACTTAAGCATCTTTAGTTTCCACATAAGTGTTTCTTTCGGTAATATGTCTGCAAGAACCTGTGAATTTGATCAACAGATTTTCAATATTGAAAGCAAATGAAGTGAAACTTCAAATGAGCACCAACAAGCCAGAGCAAAGAAAATGCAGTCATGTCCAACCATAGTCCATAGTCTTCAAAAGTCCAATATATTCCACTTTTACAAGGTTTTAGTTACAAGAAAGGAAAGAAAATAGGCTAGCCAATTTTCATTTAAGATTTCTTCTGAAGTATGCTTTAAGATTGCCAATGTCTTTAACTCAATATTCATCAGAGTCAGATAACATGCTTTAGTAGAATATATAGCCAACAGTCAAAACATAAAGAACAGTCTTTCAAGTGAAACTTACAGGAAGAGATGATGAGAAAGTAGTAAAGTCTTCTATTAGCTCTCTAGCTGTATTTTGCAGAGGAAGTCCTTTCACGACATTATCCAACACCAACCTCAGAGGGTCACCTAATGTTATAAGAAAAGTTGATACCATCAATGGAGAAAGGTACCATTTCTTTGGAAAAAGATAACGACAGAATACAAGTTCTCACGACATTATATATATAAACTCAACCTCAAAGTTATTAAGTGCTTAAGGATATTAAAGTGGAAGCAACAAGTACTCACTTGCTAATTTGATTAACATAAAAACTATGATTTATGAATAAATTAAATATTAGCAGAAGCAACGAAAGTAGGGGAGTTTTCTTTATCTAGTTGCCATTAAAATATATTGTATTGAAAGGAATACAGAAGGTTAAAATGACAAAGAATCAGAGACAGGCACAAGCAAAAGGCATGAAACATTTATATGATAGAGGAAGAAAATTAGATCCACAACAATCTCATTAAACCATACTGGATAAATTCCTGGAGAGTAGGGATGCATGCACATAATATGAAATTTATATGTAAATAACAAGTTATCCGTTGAGATCTCTCATTGACAGACACGAGAGATTATGCTATCATTTGAAGCATTGAAAAAAAAAAAACAGAAACCTACAACTAAGCTAAAGTTGCCAGCATCAATTTATGTGTTTCAAGGTTTCAAGAGTAGTCCCTTTTCAAAACTAATTACCACTTTTCAGTTTAGGTAAATGATCTAATGAATTGGCTCTTTCTACATTAACACAACATTTTTCAAGATATATATAGAGATCTTAAGATAGAAATTAAACCCAAACACACATGACATGGATCATGACAAAATAGTTCATAAAAAAAAACAGCAAAGCAAGATTAACAAACCTGCTGTCAAACTGAGAATGTTGGGCAGGGCAGGAGAGAGCGAGCCAGGCAAAGCTTCCAACAATGGTGTTACAAGTTGCAACTGCGACCTGCTGAACGAAGTAGCTACCAAATTGGGATATTCATGGTCAGATCAGGTACATCATGCATCTTTTAAGACTTTAATGATGTGCTGTTCTGGTCATATCAGTGTGTTTACATGCAACATTGAATAAGTTATTCAATATGGCTACTGCAGACTACTAGTTCAACACTCATTTTAGTTGTGTTTATGGTTCTGAATTGACTTAATTTAACAACTGTTGAACAATATAATCAAAACTATTAAATCATATCTACACCACTAAAAAGTTACCTGGGTTTGCCAAAATTAGTACAAGATCAATGTCAGGGTTACGAGCCGCAACAGCCAGCGCAAGACACCCTCCCAAAGATTCTCCAACAAGGTAAATGGGCCTATTTGGTGAACGTTGATATTCTGACCTAACTGTTTTCTCAACTAATTTCACAAGGTCTGCAACAGGGAAATTACAGAACAATAAATTATGCTGAAATACACTACTGAAAGACGACATCAACTTTTTGAAAATGCAAGAGAAACATGGGAGCCAATCTCAACACTAAAAAGCATGCACTTGACCATTTCATATGACTTTTACAAAGATGCATATCTATAAGCGGAGCAAAACCTAACAGAATGAAATAATGAACTGTGTGAGAGGTCAATATGAGCACTAAATAATATAATGAGCTAAGGGACAGATGAGAAAGGACCTGTAAATGGTGTTCGATCTGCAACTGGAATATGCAAGCACCACAAATCAAAAATCCTTCAATCAAGAAAAAAAGGAACAAAAATAGTAATGGTTACATATGGTATGAGTAAAAAAAATATATAAGAGAATCATCTAACATTCCTAAAATGAGAAATTGGTGAGTGTAGTTAGTTAAACCTTAAAATGAAATTAAATGAAATGAAGACAAACCTTCCCAATTTCTGATGATGTGAAATAAGTCCCAGTCCCACGCCATCAATCCCTGTGAAGTTTGGAATGCAAGTAATTCATACAAATAAAATTATTAGTAACTTTTTTTATTATACCATGACACCAATGAATACTCCATGTTTTGGATTTGACCCCTAAAGTAAATAGTCAATAAAATAAGAAGTTCAAGAATTAAAACTTTTGCAAATTTACTGTAGATTAAAACTAATTTTCTTTCATAAGCTAAATGGGATTTGGAGCAGTATTTCAAAGCTGAAAAACCATTACATTTTATTTACTCTTTTTTTTAACCGGAAAAGGGAATTCAATAAGGAGCTAAATTTACAGCGATATAACTAAACTACTGACATGAAAAAATAAAGAAGCAGAAAAGGGAGACATTTGTAACATTTTACATACTCTTTACGGTAATAATAAAGTTGAAAATACATTTTTGGGCTTAAATGTTCTTTTGTTACAATAATATATACTTCTCTGAGTTCAGCTCTTAATTTTCTTACCCATTTTTGTCCAAATACATATCAAAAGTTACTTTCGATAATATGTGTCTTGATTTTCATCCCTTGGAATAGTTCCTGTAACATTATTGATTTTAGTGTTTGGAACAAGGATTATATAAGTACTTTAACATAACTTTTTTTTTTTACTCAATGCTAAGTTAACTTGATAATACACGGATTAATGTAAAAATAATGATGACAAAAACTAACCTTTTGTACATTTTTGAGAAAAAGAATAATGCACTAACAGGACTAATGCTAACGTAACTTCTTTTTTTTAGAAATAAAATAATTTTTCTCGGACAATAAATAAGAACTCTTGATATTTTATGATCTCAATAATTATAATTATTATTATTAAATAACCATATAATTAATGGTTTGTATTTACCGTCGTTGTAAAATTACTTATAATAACATATGATCATTTCACTCTATATATTTTGGGTGAAAATTAATAAAATAAATACATATTAAAACCAGAAATAACTTAATTAAATCGACATCTTTATTTCCAAAGGTAATATATTTACAATTGTTATTAAGTTGATATACGATATTATTATTACAGTTATTTTATATAGTCTCAATAAGTCAACAAAACTAGTTTATATGTGTTTTTATTTTAAAAGCTAAGATGTATTTGGTATTATTAAATTGAATATCTTCATGATCGTGATAATGTAACTTCTCTAAAAAATTAAATTATGAGT
The DNA here is from genome assembly GCA_037974295.1 of Cicer cuneatum. Taxonomy (NCBI): domain Eukaryota; kingdom Viridiplantae; phylum Streptophyta; class Magnoliopsida; order Fabales; family Fabaceae; genus Cicer; species Cicer cuneatum. The sequence goes on from JBBPBO010001986.1 coordinate 2,896,344, forward strand.
AAAAAAATACAAAATAAATTCAATACTAAATTAATGATTTGACGATTTTTTAGTGTTTGTCTTCGCATTCACGTTGATAAAATAAAATACTTTTCACATATTGTGTAGGGCCCTTGACTTTGTTTTTTTCCTTATCTTCTGAAGTCACCTTGATCGGATCGGATCTGAGTAGGCGCAATAACCGCCACTACCGCTTATTGTTCAATTATTTTCAATGAAAAATAATTTTCTTTTATGGCGTGTTTGGTTGCAAAGAAAAATTAAAACGTGAAGTACGGTAAAAGAGAAAGATGTGAGAAATAAATGAACAATAAAGTACATTTGAAGTATTAGTTGATATCCTAAAAAAATTGAGAAAAAAGAAGTATTAATTATTTTAAAAAATATGATAATGCCCCTAAACTTTCCATTAAACTTAATTTATTTTTTGTTTGAATTTAATTAATTGTTTTATTTAATTGACTGTCTTTGTAATTTAATTAATTAGAATAATTTAAATTTTTATTGATTTAAATTTAAAATTATTTAAGATAAACTTCTAATTTAATCATAATTTTTTATAGGTGATTATGTAATATTCAAGTATTTCGAACGTAAAAAGTCAGATAGTCGAATTAAATCAAATAATATTGGAAACTTTAATACAATAAATTAATATGCATTAATTGTACTAAAAATAAACGCACTAGAGAGGATGTTGTAATGCATAAATGGAAGAACAAAAAATGGCTTTTATTCAGATAGACAATGATCAATTACAAGGACAAGATGAGAAAGTAAAAAAACAAGTACATTTCTTATATTTGTTACGTGATATCTTATATATCTTACTTAGAAATATTTGTTTCATGTTTTTTATGCAATATTTATAAATATTTATCCTCTATTTTTATAATATTTATTAATGACAAATATTTGTTTCGTGTTTTTTATGTATCATTTATAAATATTTCTCTCATTATTTTATAACAAAAATTTGTCCCTTGTTTTTTAAGCATCAATTATAAATATTTATCTCGTTTTATTTTAATATTTGTCATAGGATTTTTTATATTTATTTATCTAAAAAATATTTGTCTCATATTTTTTTAAATAATAGTTATAAATAAAGAAAAACGACTATATATTGACGGTGTAAATCAATTTTACACTATCAATTGATATGAATCATTGATTATATGGTTATATCACATAATTGTTGTATTTCCGTCAAACAATCAACAATTCATATTAACTTATCATATAAAACTGTTTACACCGCCACAACATAGGAGTTACTATTTGGTATTGTTTTTTTACAAACATGTGCTTTGCATTTTTTTAAAAAGAAATATGTCCTTTGAATTTTTTTTAAAGAAATGGTTGTTTCTCGACTATTAAAATTGAGAAGGATCAATATTTTTGTTAGACTGATATTGATAGTTGAAAAAAATCAAAGAAAGTGGCGTTTGAGCTTAAATTAGTCCATACTACAATGTCACTTTGCATATGTTGCGTCAGTTGATATTTTACCAAATCAGATTTACTCCGTTACAAACTAGTTTTTGAAAATTAATAGCTATCTGATTGTTTAAAGTAGAAATTAGTGGTTCAAACGAGTCAAAAAATAAAATCAATAAATATGAGATAATATAAAATGACATAGTGTGTTTTTTTTTTAATAGGAAGTGACGCTTATGTGTTAAGTACCATTCCATCTCCGACAAAAAAAAAAGACATAGTATGTATCCCAAAATGGAAAAAAGAATTATGTTTACAAAAAATAAAATCAGAGATGCAATGCCATTAGGCTTGGTCGTTGGTCACGAGGTCAAACAACAAAAAAACTAGAAAAAATGTAAACCAAGAAATTGAAATCGGGACTCAAAGGAGGAAATAAAATCCCATTATAGTTAACAACAAATAAATTATACTTAATTTTCAATTATTAATTAATTAAATGGTAAAGAGAACTGACCGGGCAAGAAGAGCATAAGAGGAGAATTGACCAACCGCGAACCGCACTCCAACGGCGAAAACCACCGCGCCGGTCCACCGTCTGCTACGATCAACTCCTTCGCTTGCTCCACGTATTCCTTCCAACCGCTCCGTCGTTGCTTCTCCTCCTTTTCTTCCCAAACCTTCTCTGTCTCCGCCATACCACTTCCTTCTTCTCGTTTCGTCTCCGCCGTGATTTCTTTCTCCGCCGCCACGAATGTCGCCGAAACTCGGTCGACGGACATGGCGAAGCGAGGTGCCAAGCTCGTAATCCGGCAGGGATTGAATTTCCCGTGAAGCGGAGGCGGCTCACAGCGGAAGAGCGAGGAGGAAACGCCGGGGAAAGAACAAGCTCCGGCGGGCGCCATAGATGTATGTAGGTGGTCGCGGCGGGTGATGGATAGTGGAATCTGAAAATTGTTGGAAGCAGATAGAAAGATATATGAAGGCTGTGTAACTGTAACTGCAATAAATGTTTTGGGATGATTCAATGATTAATAAAATGAGAATGAGAATTTCGTACATTTATAAATAGATGATGATAATTTTTTGAATAATGAGTAAGTAGAAAAATCAAACTAGTGAATGAACAAATGAAAATGATAGAGGAATGTGGTTGGTGTGGGAGTCTTCGGGATGCGTGTGTCCAGTGTCTACCACTGTTCTGTTGTGCGTGGCCTAATGCCTTGCCTGTACTTTTTTCTTTTCTTTCTAACACAACATTTTTATACAAATTATTTAACAAAATTACTATTTTCATTTTCTATATATATAAAGTTGGTAATAATAATATGTCTTCAAAAAAATGTTTGTCAACTCTTAAAAAAGCAGGATATTTTTTTTTTTTTTAAATTAGGATTGGACCATCTCCCAAATAGACTAGTACATAAATTACTTGGGGTTTATGTTGCCAACTCTCCCAAGAAAGACCATATTAATCTATATTGATTCTAAGTGACAATGATTTAAAAAAGTGAGAGCGTAAAAATATAATTTTTTGACTAAAATAATGAATGGCTTAAATATAATTTTGTTTCTTTATTTTTTATTTAATATTTATTTTGGTCTTTTATTTATATTTATTTATTTTGATTATTTATTTTTTATAAGTGGTATATTTTTGTCATTTTTATCATAATTCTTTTAAACAATTGCATAATTATTGTTATGAACTATTGAGATCAAATATTTGATTAATTGTAAAGTTAAGTATACAATCTTAATAAGAATTGTTGGAACCAGGTTGGTTCTTTCAACTAAAGTTTTGATGTTAATAAAAGTATTTTATGTAAATCGTATTTTGACTTAGAAGAAAAAATCAGAGGCTGTGCAAAATCAGAGGATAAATGTCCAGATTAAAAGATCAATGGTCCAGATTAGAAGATCAATGATCCAGATCAGAGGATCACATAATGGTACATATCATATCACATGGTCTAGAGTTGGTCGAGATCAGAGGATCACAGAATGGTACATATCAGATCACATGGTCCAAAGTTGATCGAGATCAGAGGATCACAGAATAGTACGGATTAGATTACATGGTCCAGAGTTGGTCGATATCAGAATATCATACGGTCCAGAATTTAAATCATGATGCAAATCAGTGAAGACTTGATTAAAATTCGAAGAAGACTTGATTAAATTTTGATAGAAATTTGATCAAAGTATTAAGAGGATTTGATTCAAAAAATCACTGAATACTTGAAAAAATTCGAATGCAATTTGAAGCTAAAAATATATGGTTTGGATTTAAGAGAAACAAGATTGGTCAACAGAATTTTCAAGTGCAATCTGAAGTTAAAAAAATACGTTTTTAAATTAAGTGAAACAGGATTGGCCAACAAAATTTTCAAAGGAAATCTGAGCAAGATCTATCTCGAATTTAAGTTTGGACAAAGCCCTATTTGCAGCTATAAGAGGAGGTTTCAGGCAGCAGCATTATGCATTGAAAATACAAGAACTCAAGTTTCATATTCAACACAATCAGAGAGTTCAAAAGAGAGAATCCCTTGAGTGCAAAAACAATATTTTCTAAGTGTTTTCGAGAGAGAAATTCAGTGCAGCAATCAGCTTTCCAGAAGCAACTTTGCAAAGTTCCAAACCCTTGTAATCAAACCCGATAGTGGATAGATTCCTTCTTCAATCTGGGATTTTCAGATTGGTAGGAGAAGACTTGACTTGTAGAGTTAAGGAGTTGTTCTCGTTCCTCAAAAGTCTGGGGTTGTCAAACTGTTTGGGAAGACTGACTTGGAGGGTCAGGAGTTGTAATTCAAAGTGTTTTGAATTAGTGGATTAAAGCCTTCAGAGTGAAGGGACTGGATGTAGCCAAGTTAATGGTGAACCAGAATAAATTGTTGTGTTCTTATGTTGTTATTATCCACTGCTGAGTCTGATTAATTATTCATCAAATAATTCACATCAACATTAAACAAAACAACGAAAAAAATTCAAGTTTGGCAAACACAATTCAACCCCCTTCTCGTGTTTGCACCTTCAAGAATGTGGTGAAAATATAATAAATTTTGATAAATATCGTTCGTTTCAAAAAGTTTATATATGTTTCGAAGCATGCAATAATTCTTTTTCAAGTGTAAGCCTATTATTGGGCCAAATAGATGTTTTTTTGAAAAAATATTATACTTATTCATATTGACAATTGTTAGAAAGGATTTCAATGACGAGATGTTATAACTGTTGTTGTGATTGTAACAAAGACTAAAATATATCACTTATAAAAGATAAATAATCAAAATGAATCAAATTAAAGATAAATGACCAAAATAAATATTATATAAAAGATAAATGACCAAAATTATATTTACGCCACAAAGAAGCTACAAAAATAACTAAATAATATAATGAGAGATTAATCTATCTCTTGAGAGTTTTGCCCTCATTATTATGTTACTTGATTCAAAAGATTATGAAGGTGCAAACACGAGAAGGGGGGGTTGAATTGTGTTTGACTAACTTGAATACTTTTTCTGTTTTTGCAGTTTTAAAACAAAACTTGATGTATGAATAAAACAGAGTTAGCAGCGGATATAAAGTAAAAATAAAAACACAGAATTTTATACTGGTTCACCGTTAACGAGGCTACGTCCAGTCCCTTCACCTTGAAGGATTTCACTAATTCAAAACTTTGAATTACAACAGTTCCACTGACCCTCCAAGTTAGTCTTCTCAAACAGTCTAACAATCCTAGACTCTTGAGGAATACAGCACCTTGACTTCCTAAGTCAAGTCTTCTCCTACCAATCCGACAACTCCAGATTGTAGAAGGAACTACAACGCCTTGAATCTAATTGCCAAGTAATCTGCTACCCCTTTTGACTCCCTCAGATTGTAGACTCTACTTCAACAACTTAGATCTAACACAAGGGAAAGAAAATAACACGAGTGCTTGCTTCTGGAAAGCTAGAACTCACAATTAACCTCACTGAAAACTTGAGTGTTTGCTTTGGAAGTGTATGACTCTTTTGTGATTTTTGATGCTAAGTATTTTGCCTTGAGCCTCCTTTTATATATGTGAATTAGGGTCTCTTCCATGCTGAAATTCGAGCTGTATCTTGCTGGATTCTCTTGCAAAAATAACTTGGCCAATCGGGTTTCATATAAATAAAAACCATATCTTTTTCTACTCCAGATTGCCTTTCAAAAATAACTTTGACCAATTCTGACTTTAATTAATTCTGGAACAAATCTTTCTTCCCGCTAATAGCTCCTGAACTCTCATACGACTTCACTTTATTTTTGTAACAAATCCCTTTTAATACTTTGATCAAATTTAATTAAATCTCCACCGTTAATCATCATGATTAAATCTGGATCGTTTGATCTTCTGCTCTCATCCACATCTGGACCATACTAAGTGATATGCTGTGATCCTCTGATTTCGGCCAACCCTGGACCATACTTTCTGATCTTCTGATCTCGGCCAACTTGGTCTAGCAAACTGATCTGTTGTGATCCTCTGATCTTGGCCAATGCTGGACCATACATTCTGACCTTCTGATTTCGGCCAACACTGGGCCATGGTCTGATCTTGTGATCTCGGCCAACACTGGGCCATATACTTAAATCTGAACCATTGATCTTGATATCTTCCATCTGATATGGACCAATTCTGAACTGGGTCTGGATTGAACTAAAATTAAATCTGGACAAATAATATTTTGGTCTGGACATTTTACCTTCTGATTTGGATCAGGCCTGGATCATATCTGGACCTCATTTCTTCTGGTCTGGACTTAGTTTCATACCCTGAACCATGCTATCTTCTGGTCTGGGTCAAATCTGGATTGATTCTCTTGTTCTGGATCCATTAATTTATCCTCTGATGAAGTCTAGATCAAGTCTGGGTTGTTTTATCATTTCACTGTCAGGCCATCTTCTGGTCATAATAACTTCTGGTCTAAGTCTGACTAATGATTCCTTCTGGTTTGGATCAAGTCTCCCTCTGGCAGGCTTCATTCTGGTCTGGTCCAGGTCTCCTTCTGACTTTGCTTCCTTCTGATCTGGGCCAACAAAGATATCCTCTGGTAATTTCAGGATGCATCCTCTGGTACCTTCTGGATGCATTATCTGGTGTCTTCATCTTCTGCCTCTGCAAACTTCATCTTCTGGTGGCATTTAATGTAATAATTCAAGGTACAAAATAAGATTACATGGAGTGCTTTTGTAAACATCAAAATCCTAAGTACTTAGAACCAACTTGGTTCCAACAGATTAGTCTCTACAATTGCACGTAGAAGATACTTGTAAGACCCTTAAATTAAAATTAAATTATGGATTTAATATCAAGTGTATTTTGGAATATTTGTAAAATATTTGATATATGTATATTTGTATATATATATATATATATAGATATTTTTTAGATTGATTAAAATTATTGGACGAAGGATAATTTAATTTAATTACGAGTAATTAAATATCGGGCAGTTGATCAAGATTTTATCTGCCAACAAAGCTGCAACGGGAGTGTTTAGTTGCTTGAAGGTCGAGTTTAATAATATAATATACATAGTTGGTGGGGTATGTATATATATGTGTTGTGTGTGAGAGAAAAAAAAATCAGAATTGAGAAACAGAACCAGGTTTCTCTGCCCGCACCAGTTTTCCCTTCTTCCTTCTTCTTCTCATTCTGTTGGTGAAAAAGAGCATTCTCAAAACTCAAATTACTTGAAAATCCAAGCGTCGAAACAGAAAGTGTCAAGAAGGAAAGTTGTTCCTCTCATCGTTACGGTGTTAGAGAACCAACTTTGGTAGCGATGACGCGAGCGGGATTGTCGCTGACTTTTGTCGCGGTAACGTAAACGAGCGAGAAAACGTAACTAAGGTAAGGGGCTCCTTCCAACTTTTTAGATTGCATTTAGGGTTGTAAATGCATGTTGATGGATGAATATATATGATGTTCTGTTTTGAAAACGAAACTGCCCTGCATGTTGTTATGTATGAGCAAACTGCTTGTGTTGTCGGTTTTGTTGCTGTTTTGTTTGGTTACTGCCGTGGTTGATGTATTGATGATGTTTTGGTGTTGTGTTGATCTGGAAATCTGCCTTGCATGTGGTTTGTGAATGATTAAAATGCATGTTATTGAGATGATGCATGTTTGTGAGTTGTTGTTGATGTGCTGCTTCTAGTTGCTGTTATTGATGTTACTGCCTTACTGTTGTTGTGAAAGAAATCATTAATGTTGTGTTGAGGACGTTCTGGGTTTCAGATTGCATTGCATTTTGTTTTCAATGAAGAGAAAACATAGCATGTTCATGCATTGCATAGTCAAGTGGTGACCGCGATGGGCCACATAGTTGATGCAGTGACCGTGATGGGTTATAGAGTAGTTCCGCATGTATTAGACGGTCTATTCTATTCAGGTTTCAGAGTGGTTCCGCGTGTATTAGACGGTCCATTCTATCCGTGCGAGGATTTAAGTTATGTGTATTTGGCTTGTGAGAGGCTAATACACGTAAATGTAGTGACCATGATGGGTTATAGAGTAGTTCCGCGTGTATTAGACGGTCCATTCTATCTGTAAATAGTGCTGGTCCGTGAGAGACTGCACGTGTGCTGGTCCGTGAGAGATTGCACCTTGGTAATTCCAAGAGTTGAGTACATTGACATATACATATTGCATTGGGATGGTTGACCTGTGAGTCATGATTTGATATGAATTGATGAGTGGAAATTGAAGTGTGCAAGTATTTTATGAATTCTAAGTGCCAAATAAGTTGTTGTGATTGTTAATCGTATTTGTACTTGCAACCTGATTTCTATGTAAACTGGCTGTTTTGCAAAGATGTAGATGTTATCCATTTTAGTAAGTGAGCATACTTATTTATCATTGTTGCTGTAGCATTGAAATATGCCATGAATATAATTGTATATCTTTTCCGCACTCTGATAATGTTTTGATGTATTTTTATTTTGGTATGTTTTGAAGATCAATTTTCCAAAATTAAATTACTTGGTTATAATTATGATGTGGTTGTTTATTTCATATTAAATTTTAATTATTTTTAATTCTTTTGAATTAAGTCAAAATTCTTTTATTGATTGAAAAAAATACACTCGCGCTGCTTAAAACTCGGGGTGTTACAATTGTGGTATTAGAGCATTTGGTTAATGTTTTAGTTAAGCTTTGGTTAGACTTTTGGGTAGAGCTCTGGTTAGATTGTTGAGTGGGAGTCGTTATCTGATCATGCATAGGAGCAAGTAGTTAGAGTGTCAAGTCGTGTATAGTTGTGATGTGCTGAAGTGATGATGCTCTTGAGTTATATTTTTGGGATTATTCTAAGTGGTGTGAGATTTCTACTTGATGATGGTTTTGTAGGGAACAATGCCTCCAAGAAGAGATGACACTGCAAGAGCCAACGTCAACCGGGATGATCGGATGGCTGAAGCGATGAATAATATGGTTGCGTCCGTTGCTCTATAGACGGCTGCAAAGACTCAACGAGATCTAGAGAAAAGAGAAAGAGAGATTTGTGCTGCTGAATCAAGAGGACTAAAGGATTTTCATCGTCATAATCCTCCAAAGTTCAAGGGTGATGAGGGTCCAGAAAGAGCGGACCAATGGATTGATGAAATGGAGAAAATTTTTGAAATGATAAATTGTCGGGCAACGGTAAAGGTCAACTATGCTACATATCTGTTACTAGGGGATGCAGAATATTGGTGGAGAAGTACCAGACTTCTGATGGGATCAGCTCATGAGGAGGTGAACTGGGAGTCGTTCAAAAAGAAGTTTTTGGACAAATACTTCCCGATGAGCACTAGGACTAAGTTGGGTGATGATTTTCTGAAATTGCACCAAGGAAACATGACGGTGGGTGAATATGCAGCTAAGTTTGAATCCTTGTCAAGGCATTTCAGATTTTTCCGGGAAGAAGTTGATGAACAGTTTATGTGTCATCGTTTCCAAAATGGACTGAAGTATGAGATTCAAGACTCGGTCTTACCATTGGGAATTCAACGTTTCTAAGTCTTAGTGGAGAAGTGTAGAGAGGTTGAGGACATGAAGAATAGGAGGGCCAATCGAGGAGGGAACTTGCCAGCCGGATGAACTATTAGAACAGTAAAGGGAATCAGGTGGTTAAGCCATATAACCGACCACATAACAACAACAGAGGTTAGAATCGCCCGGGGAACCAGAATTTTGGACGACAATTGGGACAAGGGGTTCGATGTTTCCGATGTGGGAAAGAGGGACATTATGCTACTGCTTGCACCACAAAGGACCCTACATGTTATAATTTCCAGAAGCCATGACATTTTGCAAGGGATTGCAAGGTTCCAAAGGTGGAACCAATAGTGAACGCAACTAGGGCTACTCGTCCTATTGCTAGGGGACACGTCTATCACATGGGTGCTGAAGCTGGGAGTCAAGCTCATAATTTAATCCAGCGAGATTGCAAGATTTCAGGTAACACACTAACTGCACTTTTTGATTCGGGGGCAACCCATTCCTTCATTGCTATGGACTGTGTGAATCGTTTGAAGCTATCTATGTCTTCCTTACCTTTTGATTTGGTTGTTTCCACCCCTGCTAAGACTTTGACCGTAAATTCTGCATGTTTACGTTGTCCTGTAACGATTCAGAATAGAGATTTCTTGGTTAATTTAATCTGTTTACCCCTACAATCACTCGAGATCATTCTCGGCATGAATTGGATGTCGTATAATTATGTTGTCTTGGATTGTGCTCGCAAATTAGTTCTTTTTCCCGAACCTAGAGTCGTTCGGTATTTGGCTGCTAATAAGCTCGAAGTGTCACTGAGAGAAGGAACTCAGGAATTTTTATCATTGGCTAACGTGGAGACCAAGATGGATGTGAGCATAGAAGATGTGGTGCTAGTCAAAGAGTATCCGGACGTATTTCCAACAGAAATTCCAGGATTACCCCCGGTAAGAGAGGTGGAGTTCTTCATTGATCTACACCCAATAACTGGACCTATTTCAATTGCGCCGTATTGGATGTCGCCATTGGAATTAAGCGAGCTTAAGGGTCAAATAGAAGGGTTGTTGGAGAAAGGATTTATCAGACCAAGTGTGTCGCCATGGGGAGCTCCGGTGTTGTTGGTTAAGAAAAAGGATGGAAGTTCGCGCTTATGTGTGGATTATAGGCAACTTAACAAGGTAACTATTAAGAATTGTTATCCTTTACCACGCATCGATGATTTGATGGACCAATTGAGAGGAGTCGCAGTGTTTTCAAAGATCAATTTGAAGTCAGGATACCATCAGATTCAGGTAAGAGAAGGAGATATTCAAAAGACTGCTTTCAGAACCCGTTACGGACATTATGAATATCTTGTTATGCCATTTGGAGTTACGAATGCACCAGCGATTTTTATGGATTATATGAATAGAATTTTTAGCCCATTCCTGGATAAATTTGTTGTGGTGTTCATCGATGATATATTGATTTATTCAAAGGATGAAGAAGAACATGGAGAGCATTTACGTCAAGCTCTTGAAGTTTTACGAGAAAAGCAATTGTACGCCAATCTGTCGAAGTGCGAGTTTTGGCTAGAGAAAGTGAATTTCTTGGGACATGTGATAACAAAAGAAGGAATCGTTGTAGATCCGACAAAGATTGAGACAATCCTTGCTTGGAAATAGCCTCAGACCATCACAGACATACGAAGTTTTGTCGGACTGGCAGGATACTACATGAGATTTATTGAAGGATTTGCTAAGATTGTGGCTCCTTTGACAAACTCACCAAAAAGAATCAGTCGTTTGCATGGACAGAGAAGTGTGAGGAAAGTTTTTAGTTGCTTAAGGAAAAGTTGACAACCTCACCAGTATTGGTCTTGCCACAACCAGAGGAACCCTATGAGGTTTACTGTGATGCATCTCACCAAGGTTTGGGATGTGTTTTGATGCAACACAAGAAAGTTGTAGCCTACGCCTCAAGGCAGTTGAAAACTCACGAACGAAACTATCCTACTCATGATTTAGAGCTTGCTGCAGTAGTTTTTGCATTAAAGATATGGAGGCACTACTTATATGGATGCACGTTCACAGTATTCAGTGACCATAAAAGTCTGAAATATGTGTTTGATAAGAAAGAATTGAACATGCGCCAAAGGAGATGGATGGAGACTCTCAAGGATTTCGATTTTTCATTGCAATACCATCCTAGGATAGCCAATGTGGTGGCTGATGCATTAAGTAGAGGAAGTGTGTCAGTATCTTCAATGATAATGGCCAGACAACAAGAGTTGTGGGAAGCATTTAGAGATCTACACTTGGACGTAGAGTTTGCACCAGGAATTTTCAAGTGTGGAATGATAAAAATTTCGAGTGGACTACTTGAGGAGATTGAGAACTTGCAAGATGACACATTAATCCAAGAAAAGAGGAATCTAATAGTGCAAGGAAAGAGAATTGAGTTCAGGATTGGATCAGATAATATTTTGAGATGTAATGGGAGGATTTGTGTTCCTGTAGTTGCAGATCTGAGGAGAACAATTTTGGAAGAGGCTCATAGGAGTAAATTGAGTATTCATCCTGGAGCGAAAAAGATGTACCAAGACTTACGACAGAATTTTTGGTGGCCAGGAATGAAGAGGCATGTAGCGGAATATGTATCAACTTGTTTAACTTGCTAGACGGTGAAAGTGGAACATCAGCGACCTGCTGGAATGTTACAACGTTTGGACATACCGGAATGGAAGTGAGATAGCATTTCCATGGATTTTATAACTGGATTGCCAAAGACAAGGAGGAAGAATGATTCGATTTTTGGGTAATAGTAGATCGATTGACAAAATCCGCACATTTCTTACCAGTAAAGACCACTTATAAGGTAGATAAGCTGACGGAGATCTACATTGTTGAGATTGTGAGATTACACGAAGTACCATCGAGTATCGTATCAGACTGTGATCCAAAGTTCATGTCTCACTTTTAGGGATCGCTGCATGAAGCGTTGGGAACGAAACTGAAATTGAGTTCAACTTACCATCCGCAAACAGACGGGCAAACCGAGAGAACGAATCAGACCTTGGAAGATTTATTGAGAGCATGTGTATTGGATGATAGAGGGAGTTGGGATGATGTATTGCCATTGATTGAGTTTACCTACAACAATAGTTTTCACGCAAGTATTGGAATGACACCCTATGAGGATTTGTATGGACGCAAGTGTCAGACGCCTTTATGCTGGTATAAGGACGAAGAAACTATGATTGTAGGACCTGAGATGGTGGAACAAACTACAGAAAAAGTCAAGAGGATACAAGAGAAAATGAAGATTTCACAGGATCGTCAGAAGATTTATGCGGACAAGCGTCGCAGACCTTTGGAATTCGAGCAGGGTGATCATGTATTTCTAAGGGTCACGCCTACAACTAGAGTTGGCAGAGCTATTAAATCAAGGAAATTGACTCCGAAATTTATTGGACCATACCAGATTACTGCACGAATTGGACTAGTGGCTTATCGAATTGCTTTACCTCCCATACTGTCCAATATCCACGACGTATTTTCACACATTGCAGTTATGGAAATATATTTCGGATCCGTCACATATGATCGAACCAGACACAATTCAACTAAAGGATAACCTGTCATTTGAAGTATTACCTGTAAGAATTGAGGACAGGAAGATTAAACAGTTGAGGAATAAGGAAGTTCCACTAGTCAAGGTGATTTGGAATCCGACTACTGGAGATGCAACTTGGGAACTAGAGAGTAAGATGAGGGAACAATATCTTGAATTGTTTATCGATGTGTAGTTTCGAGGACGAAACTAATTTAAGGGGGGTAGTAATGTAAGACCCTTAAATTTAAATTAAATTATGGATTTAATATCAAGTGTATTTTGGAATATTTGTAAAATATTTGAGATATGTATATTTGTATATATATATATATATAAATATTTTTGAGATTGATTAAAATTATTGAACGAAGGATAATTTAATTTAATTACGAGTAATTAAATATCGGGCAGTTGATCAATATTTTATCTGCCAACAGAGCTGCGACGAGAGTGTTTAGTTGCTTGAGGGTCGAGTTTAACAATATAACATACATAGTTGGTGGGGTATGTATATATATGTGTTGTGTGTGAGAGGAAAAAAAATCAGAATTGAGAAACAGAACCAGGTTTCTCTGCCCGCGCCAGTTTTCCCTTCTTCCTTCTTCTTCTCATTCTGTTGGTGAAAAAGAGCATTCTCAAAACTCAAATTACTTGGAAATCCAAGCGTCGAAACAGAAAGTGTCAAGAAGGAAAGTTGTTCCTCTCATCGTTACGGTGTTAGAGAACCAACTTTGGTAGCGACGACATGAGCGGGAGTGTTGCCGACTTTTGTCGCGGTAACGTAAACGAGCGAGAAAACGTAACTAAGGTAAGGGGTTCCTTCCAACTTTTTAGATTGCATTTAGGGCTGTAAATGCATGTTGATGGATGAATATATATGATGTTCTGTTTTGAAAACGAAACTGCCCTGCATGTTGTTATGTATGAGCAAATTGTTTGTGTTGTCGGTTTTGTTGCTGTTTTGTTTGGTTACTGCCGTGGTTGATGTATTGATGATGTTTTGGTGTTGTGTTGATCTGGAAATCTGCCTTGCATATGGTTTGTGAATGATTAAAATGCATGTTATTGAGATGATGCATGTTTGTGAGTTGTTGTTGTTGTGCTGCTTCTAGTTGTTGTTATTGATGTTATTGTCTTGCTGTTGTTGTGAAAGAAATCATTAATGTTGTGTTGAGGACGTTCTGGGTTTCAGATTGCATTGCATTTTGTTTTCAATGAAGAGAAAACATAGCATGTTCATGCATTGCATAGTCAAGTGGTGACCGCGATGGGCCACATAGTTGATGCAGTGACCGTGATGGGCCGCGAAGTTAAGTAGTAACCGTGATGGGTTATAGAGTAGTTCCGCATGTATTAAACGGTCTATTCTATTCAGGTTTCAGAGTGGTTCCGCGTGTATTAGACGGTCCATACATACGGGCTACAGAGTGGTTCCGCGTGTATTAGACAGTCCATTTTCTCCATGCGAGGATTGAACTTCTGTGTATTTGGCCTGTGAGAGGCTAATACACGTAAATGTAGTGACCACAATGGGTTATAGAGTAGTTCTGCGTGTATTAGACGGTCTATTCTATCCGAACTACGAAATGGTTCCGCGTGTATTAGACGGTCCATTCTATCTGTAAATCGTGTTGGTCCGTGAGAGACTGCACCTTGGTAATTCCAAGAGTTGAGTACATTGACATATACATATTGCATTGGGATGGTTGACATGTGAGTCATGATTTAATATGAATTGATGAGTGGAAATTGAAGTGTGCAAGTATTTTATGAATTCTAAGTGCCAAATACGTTGTTGTGATTGTTAATCGTATTTGTACTTGCAACCTGATTTATATGTAAACTGGTTGTTTTGCAAAGATGTAGATGTTATCCATTTTAGTAAGTGAACATACCTATTTATCATTGTTGCTATAGCATTGAAATATGCCATGAATATAATTGTATATCTTTTCTGCACTCTGATAATGTTTTGATGTATTTTTATTTTGGTATATTTTGAAGATCAATTTCCCAAAATTAAATTACTTGGTTATAATTATGATGTGGTTGTTTAATTCATATTAAATTTTAATTATTTTTAATTCTTTTGAATTAAGTCGAAATTCTTTTATTGATTAAAAAAAATACACTCGCGCTGCTGAAAACTCGGGGTGTTACAATATCCAATTCACACACACACAAAAATATCACCAAGGGAAACATCATCATTTAAAAGAAGCAAATAAATGGGTAGGAGAATGAAACAACTCCAAGATTCTAAGGTCTCCATTATGACCTAAGTTTGCAAATTTGTCTCACCATAAATATACTTGACATCACACCTCCACTTGAGCCAATCTAACAAAGACAAAACTCATGAAGAAGAGGTTGAAAATGGATGCTATGAGCCTTATAGATAAAAATATGATTTACTTTTTTTACAATATATAGCACCATTTGATTGGTTTTTATATTTGAGATTGGTAAATGTTTAATCATCTAATTAGTAAAATAATATATCAATTTATTGTACTATTTTATGTTTTTACTAATTAGAATTTTCTTTCAACATTTTTTGAAGTGAAATTGATAACATTTTGTAACATTTGGTAAAGAAATTCATTATACATGTATTATCTTTCTAAATTTAGGTATTTTATTTTTTTTATTAAAAAATTTATTAACAATAATTCTACGTAGATTTGTCAATCACATTTTTAATGGCATATCACCGTTTTTAAAAGATATTTTGTTAACATGTTAAAAGATAGAGTCTAAACGAAATAAAAAAATATAAAGGATAACTTTATAAATACTTTAAAAAATAAATGATGATTTTGTAGACGTTTTTAAAGATGGAGAATTCAAATGGGAGAAATAAGAGATGAACTTAAATGTCAAAAGACGTGAGTAATTTTGGCTTGATTTTATCTAGGAATACTTGCACAATGTTCCAACCTTCTATGAGCTATCATTCCTTTAACTCTGGCAAAAAACAATGCCTGAAACTATTGGACAAATTACACGATTTGCCTTTCTCATCTAGGTAATTTTCTGGATCAATAAGAAAATTAACATTTTTTGTACAGAACAATCAAATTTTAAATGTTGGAATATCAGATGTAAAACCATGTGTGGCTTGGTATAATAACCTAGACAGTATACTTCTGTAGGGGTCGCTTTCTCGTTTCTCCTTTAAATAAGCAATACATCTCTCAACCTCAGACTTCACTTCAAGATATAATTCTTGAGATTTCTCCCTGTCCTTAAGTTCCTGTTCCCTACCTGTCAAACAATATCTCAAATTTTACCACAACATGTTCATGGCTATTCCAAGTTTTGAAATGTGCATTGGACATACCTTCCGTTTCAATTGATTTTCCAAAATAAAAGTAGAGCCGACCCGGAACTTTAGGCAAAATTCCAGGCAAATGAACTTGTTGATTTGCTACCTCACCACCAACACCAACCCTAGTTTCACAATGTATAATAAGAAACATAAAATAAATGAATATGTATACATCACAGATATAAAAGATGGAAAAGAAGGGAAGTGGAAATGTATATACAAAATGTTATGTTTAATATAAATTGTGAATTATTGAGGAAATGATCTTTTCATTTTTTTTATAATCAAAATGGTTACAATTCTGGTTTTAAATACAACATTCCCTAGTCTAATAAATAAATCAGAATTAAATAGAAGAGATTTATTGTACAAGGTCCCTTGATATTCACTACAGTTGTCTTATATAATATAATAAATTATTTACAAAATAATCGGTCAATAAATGACTTATTCTCAGCCACAATTTAGAATCCAACACTCCCCCTCAAGCTGGGCAGTAGATGCCAATCATGCCTAGCTTGGACCTTAAGTTCTCAAAATTAGATTTGTGAAGGGCCTTGGTCAGTAAGTCTGCAGTTTGGTTCTGGGAAGGGATGTATTCCAACTTGATAATTCCACCATCTATCTTTTCTTTTATGAAATGTCTATCTATCTCCACATGTTTCGTTCTGTCATGGTGGACTGGATTTTTTGCAATATTGATGGCTGCCTTGTTGTCGCACCAGAGGCTCATGGTGGAATCTGTTGGTACTCCTAATTCCTTAAGCATTCTCTGTAACCAAATTCTCTCACAAATGCCATGAGCCATTGCTCTGAACTCAGCCTCTGCACTACTTCTTGCCACCACCGACTGTTTTTTACTTCTCCAAGTAGTCAAGTTTCCCCACAGATATGTGCAATACCCACTAGTTGACTTGCAATCAGTCAATGAACCATCCCAATCTGCATCTGTGAACACTTTCACACTCCTAATTGGGTCCTTTTTGTAATGAAGACCTCTCCCGGGTGTCTTTTTGAGGTACGGCAAAATTCGAGTCACAGCTTTCATGTGATCTTCAGTTGGCTTATTCATGAAACGACTTACCATACTCACTGAGTAACCAATATCTGGTCTTGTGTGAGTTAGGTAAATTAGCTTTCCTACCAATCTTTGGTATCTCTCCTTATCAACTTGGGGACTGCCTTCTTGTTCTGCCAATTTAAGGTTAAGGTTAGGTTCCATTGGTGTATCTGCTAGCTTGCACCCTAACATTCCTATTTCTTCCAACAGGTCTAGCACATATTTTCTTTGGGATACGTAGATTCCATGTTTGGAACGAGCAATCTCCATCCCAAGAAAATATTTTAGGTGTCCAAGTTCCTTGACCTCAAATTCTTTAGCTAGAAATCTCTTGAGTTTTTCTATCTCTTTGTTATCATCGCCTGAAATTATAATGCCATCCACATAAACAATAAATATTGCCACCTTTCCTTCACTAGAATGCTTGACAAACATTGTATGATCAGTTTGGCATTGACTAAAGCCGTGACCCTTAACAACTTGGGTTAGTCTTTCAAACCATGCCCGTGGGGATTGCTTAAGACCATAAAGTGATTTCTAGAGCTTGCATACCTTGCCAATTGTTTGGTGAGTTTCTAAGCCAGGTGGTATTTTCATGTATACCTCTTCTTCGAGTTCACCATTTAGAAAAGCATTCTTGATGTCTAGTTGGTGTAAGGGCCAATCTTGATTTACAGCTAAGGAGATAATGACATGAACAGAATTTAGTTTTGCCACTGGAGCAAATGTTTCTTCATAGTCCACCCCATATGATTGGGTGAACCCCTTTGCCACCAAGCGGGCTTTGTACCTATTCACACTCTCATCAGCATTGTGCTTTATTGAGAAGATCCATTTACACCCAACTGGGTTTTTTTTCCTTCTGGCAGCTCCACAAATTTCCATGTTCCATTTTTGTCCAGTGCTTTAATTTCATCTTCTACTGCAGCCTTCCATTCAACATGTTGGACAGCTTCTTGAACATTTTTTGGAAGTTTAATGTTATCCAATATGGTGATGAATGCTCTGTATTCTTGTGACAGAATTCTATGAGATACATAATTTCCAATTGGATGTTGAGTGCATGATCTCACTGCTTTCTTCACAGCAATTGGTAAGTTAAGATCACTCTCATTTAGACCACAATTATCATTAGGCTCAAAAACAATATTACCTGGTAGAACTTCTAAATCTGTATTAGGTTCGGAATTTTGGATTGGCCTTGGAGATGTGCAGATTTCTTCCTCCCTTTGAGTTTTCTTTTTTCCTTGTGTACACTAGTAGTTCTTTTTTCGGTTCTGTCTCAGATCTGGTTGCAGGTTTTGCTGTTTCTCCAGTCACAAGGTCAATTTCTGGTTCTACAACTTGCTGTTGTATGGAGGTCTGTTCTGTTTCTAAAAAATGCTGCAAATTTTGCTGCTGCTGCTGCAAATTATGTTCCATTCATGTTGCAAATGATGTTCCTTTTCCCAAGGTTGGGATTCTGCTATGTTTTGTTCTCTCTCCCCCTGAAGACCAACTTTGGGGTAGTAAGGTTGATTTTCAAAGAAGGTTACATCCAAGGAACGGTAGAATTTTTTGCTTATGGGGCAGTAGCACTTGTATCCCTTCTTATTTGGCGGGTATCCTAAGAATATGCATTTCAGGGATTTGGGCTCTAATTTTCCTTTGTTAGGCTGGTTGTCATGCATAAATACAGTGCAGCCAAAGACTTTGGGAGGAATGGATGAAAGGATTTTAATGTGTGGGTAAATGGATAGAAGGGTTTGGCAAAGGGTTTTGAACTTGAGGGCTTTAAAAGGCATTTTGTTTATTAAATATGATGCTGAAATGACGGCTTCACCCCAAAAATGATTTGGTACATTAGTTGATAACATAAGGGACCTAGTAACCTCCATGAGGTGCCTATTTTTCCTCTCGGCAATACCATTTTGTTGTGGTGTGTTCACACAGCTGGTTTGGTGAATTATTCCATGCTTGAGAAGGTGAGGTTTAAGGGAGTGGTGATAGTATTCACGACCATTGTCAGTTCGTAGGACTTGGATTTTGGTTTGGAATTGGGTTTGGATCATATTGTTGAAGTTCTCAAAGATTTCTCCCACTTCAGATTTTTCTTTCATAAGGAACACTCAAGTAACTCGTGTGTGATCATCTATAAAGGTCAAAAACCATTTTGAACCAGTTATGTTCTTAACATGGGAAGGCCCCCAAAAATCACTATGAATTAATGAACAAGGTTGGGATGGTTTATAAGATTGAGGAGGATAAAGGTTGTGTGAGTGTTTGGATAATTGACAAATTTCACATTGAAATAAATTTGAATTTTTATTGAATAGAGAAGGAAACACTTTTTCAGGGTACATAAAGTTTGGATGTCCTAAACGATAGTGCCATAGCATGACAACTTCCTCTAGGTTTTCACCACTTGATGCAGCAACATAGACTGAATTATTTATTCTCTTCTTGAACTCACTAGCTTGAAGGAAGTAGAGACCTGCACATTCCTCAGCATTGCCAATCTTCCTCCCCGGATCCAAATCCTGAAATTCACATAGGTGAGGCAAGAATTTAGTGAAACAATTTAGATCTTGAGTCAATTTACTTATGGACAAAAGGTTGCAATTCAACTTTGGAACATAAAGAACTGAGTTAAGAGTAATATCCTTGGAAATGATTATTGAGCCTTTACCAATCACTTTTGTTTTTGTGTCATCTGCTATTCCTACCATAGAATTGTCATTGCATGGGGAATATTCATCAAATAGAGTGATATCCCCAGTCATATAGTCTGAGGCTCCAGAGTCTACAATCCATGAGTTAGATATTCCCCTTTCAACAAAATAAACACGTGAAGAATTACCATTTTAGGCCAAGGCAGCAGTTGAGTGTGTGCTAGTGTTTTGAAGGGATTGTTGTAGCAATTTTTGCAACATCTCCATTTGTTCCTTGCTGAATGGACTTGGTTCAGGTGTTGGGGCTGCCAACACTTTGCCTCTTTCTGATGTGGTAGCATGGGCGCGAATGTCCCTGTTCCTAGATGGTTTCTAGTCTGCTGGTTTTCCATGAATGACCCAACATGTTTCTTTGTTGTGGCCTGATTTTTTGCAGTGATCACACCAACCTCTAGATTTTTTGTAGCTTCCTTTCACAGCCAAGGCTGAACCTTCATTAATGGAGCTCTGATCCATGCTTCCAAGCATGACTTTCCTTCGGCTCTCTTCTCTTCTCACTTATGAAAATACTTCTCTGATGTTGGGCAAATGTTTGGTTCCAAGGATTCTTCCTCTTACATCATCTAAATTCTTGTTGAGGCTAAGGAGGAACTGGTATATTCGGTCTTTCTCCACCAGTTTTTTGTACTGTTTGCTGTCTTCAGAGCATTTCCATACTATATCCTCATAGATATCCAGCTGCTGCCAGTAACCGGTGAGGGTATGGTAGTAATCAATGACTGTTGTGTCTCCTTGTTGCAGGTCATGGAGGAGACTCTTGATCTCGAATATAGCAGAAGTATTATCAATATTTGAGTATGTCTCCTTGGCAGCACTCCAGATCTCAGTTGCAGTGCTTTAATACATGAAGTTTTCGCCTGCTTCAGTGGTCATTGAGTTCAATAGCCATGTCATGACTAAACTATTCTCTAGCTTCCACTTCGGGTAATCGGGGTCCTTTTTCTCTGGCTCTTCAGCATCATCAAAGATGTAATCTTCCTTCCCTTTTCCATGAAGGAAGATCTTGCCCATTAGGTGTAGTTTTGGCCATTTAATTTGTAGTCAGTGATGGGTATAGTGGTGTTTTCGGTCAAGCCGGTAATTGTGGAAGTTCCAGCTGCCTTTTTAGGGTTTGGGTTTGTGATTGAACTCCTTTCTTCAGACATGGAATAATGGTGTTTTTTCACTTGGACCAGGTTTGCTCTGATACCATGTGAATTATTGAGGAAATGATCTTTTTATTTTTTTTAATCAGAATGGTTACAATTCTAGTTTTAAATACAGTATTCCTTAGTCTAATAAATAAATCATAATTAAATAGGAGGAATTTACCGTACAAGGTCCCTTGATATTCACTCCAACTGTCCTATATAATATAATAAATTATTTACAAAATAACCAGTCAATAAATGACTTATTCTCAGCCACAATTTGGAATCCAACATAAAGAAAGTTTTACTCTATACCCCACAATTATACTTATACTCCCACAAAATTTTCAAAATGCCAAATATACCCTTCATTTTTTTTTACTATTTTATCAAATTAGAATTCACTTTTTTTTTACCTATTTTCGGACAAAAAAAAAACAAGATTTCCGGTAGTTACCGGAAAACTTTTTTCAAGTTTTCCAGTACAGAAGGCTTAAGTAGTGTACATTTAACACTATCGGAAAACTTCCTCACAAGTTTTCCAGTAGTTTTGTTTATTTAGTTTTTCAAATTTTTTTTTCAAAATTAAAAAAAAATTGAAAAAATAAATAAATAAAACTACCAGAAAACTTTGTAACTACCGAAAAACTTGTGAGAAAGTTTTCAATTAGTTACCGGAAAACTTTCTCACAAGTTACTTTTTTCAAATTTTCTGGTAGAAGCCTTTGTACCGGAAATGTTTTTTTGTGGTCTAAAAATTTTTGAAAGGTAAAAAAAATGTGAATTTTAATTTGATAAAATAAAAAAAATAAAAAATGAAGAGTATATTTGGCATTTTGAAAAATTTGTGAGAGTATAAGTATAATTGTAGGGGTATGGAGTAAAACATTCCAACATAAATCAACAAAAAGAAAATTTAGATACCTCAACTGCATAGCCTCATTTGTAAGGCTTTCTATTTCAGACCTAAAGTAAGGAATCTTCACTAAGTCATCATAATCAATCACAACCTGAAAAGAACAATGTGATGTGGTGGTGATATTCCATTATCGTTTCAAGACATCAGCAGAAATTCAAATATGGAATTTGCATACATTGTGTTATCTGTTACTGTTAGAACCGTAACTAATCTCTAACATTGGCATAAAAGGTGAATGTTGCCATAGACTAATTCTTCATAGTGCCAGATACATTTTCACAAAGATAGAGGGGGGGAAAATGTGACTTTTTCAAAGAGTTGGTAAAAAAATGGTAGGTACTCGCAATGCGGCATTTGTGGAAGAGGTTGGGGATGGCAGCTTGCCAGGAGAACAGGAAGTGGTGTATGAGACATAGTTAGAGGCTCAAGTGCGAGGAGGTGTATGAACTATTTTTTCCATAAAAATTTGTGACGATTTGCCTTCAACGCCAGCATTTTTAGAAAAAGAATTACTTGGTAAAGGAAAACCATTGGCTAAGTAAATACTGAAACTTACTTGACCAAGATCATCTTCTCCAACAGCACCAAAAGGTACGATTTTGGCTCCAAATCTGGCAGCCATCCTGACAAACTCGGATTGTTCAGGCCAGAATAACTTGTATTCTTCACCCTGATAATTATCACACAATGAGGAAGTGTATAAACAAATATTTTAGAACATAATATAAAGACAGAGACATAGTGCACCTCAACAAAAGAAAATATTAAGTGCTGAAACTCCCACATTAAATGTGATAATTAAACAATACACCAATCATTTCCTATTCTTTTTTTATGACTCGTTTAGTTTTTTAAAAAACCAGAAGGATACCCTCAGCATCTTATATGTCTACAATGGTATTCTACCCCAGACCATATTAGCCTGATGCACCAGTACCCAAGAAAATGGTGCAGTAACATGTATTTTTTTTACAGATCCAACAAGCGGTATTAAATACCAAGCATTTGATGCAAAAAATATTAAAATACTCGCATCAAGATACCAATGCACTGATTACCTTCTCACAGTCAACAAATTTGAGTAATTTTTTTATTATGCTGGGAAAGTAATATTCTTGTTCTCCAGCACATTCATGACCTTTGACAATTCATGCAATTTTTTTTTAACTTTCTTTTTACCCTTAAATGAATTAAAAAAAATAGTTATAACTGATCATTCGTTCAATTTGTATAAATCATTCTATAATTCCTAACCAGCTGATCATATTTAGTTCCAACTGTCAAGGAACAAGTCAAAGACCTTAGAAGGAGTCAAGTGAGCAAATCCAGATTCCATGAGAATTTTAAAACTCATAATAAAGAGCCTATTTATTGGATTTACCTTCCTATGAAAAGCCTCGCGTATCCCTCCAGGATATAATAGGACATGTGACTTGGAAGATAAAAGCTTGAAGATGTTAGATGCTGATACGGGAACAGCGCCTATAATTCTGAATGTGTCAAAAGAAGATATATCTGGCAATTTTCCATTTTTCCGTCTCATAAAAAACATGGGATGTGCTATTCCTCTAACAAGGATATTTCTTTCCATAAAAATTTGAGAAACCAAGGGGACTAATTCCAATCCTAGCAGCATGTGGTACCCAACAAATAAAACAGGCCCCTCTGAAGGAATTCCAGCAAGTCCCTTTACAATCATTCCATCCTCCAAAGTTGAAAGCATTACAGCGCTTGTGACAAAATTAATCAAACTGCAAGCATTTTAAGTTATAGAAAATGTAATTGTTAGTTTGATTAAAGTACAACCCAATTAACTAGAATGAACAAAGATGAATTGACAGGCATATAATATCATCTAGACATCAATATCACACAACTCATCATTGTAGCTGTAGGTTAAGCCTTCCGTGCACTCTTCAATGTTTATATATTACAAATTATTTTGTTTGTGTTAACAGCTTAAATGATCAAATGTATTCAGTTAACTTCACCTGTATGATTCAATTACTTTCTTGGCTTCATCTGGTGTAGGCGGTATGAAATCCGAAACACAGTCATGATACTTGCCACGGCGGTAGTAAGAAGTGCCCTTGATTACCATTACCAGGTCAATGCTGCCTTCCTGCAAAAGCCCCGTGTTAGGGTCAGTTAACTTCAAACTGATATTTGATATCATTTTTTATCATATGAATAAGATCTCGGTGCAATACTGAATGCAAACACAAGCATGCCAAAAGAAAAATAGAAATGGACAAAATAATACCAGGAATAGGAAATGGCCACTGTCATCAAATTTACGGAGCTCACAATTAGGAAGTAACTGAAGTAGTCTTTCCCCTTCCTGTTCGTTAGGTAGTAACTGATCATTACCACTAAAAGGACAAACGAAATAGCTTAGTTTCATTTTCCAGAAAGAGTCATACACTTGAAAAGGAAAACTTGGTATGTATATGTGTAGTAGGTGAAACTGATTAGCTATCCATCATGGAAATTCATCATTCATATTAAGTTAATCCATCAATTGGATAAAAGGAACTGCAGTGAGGAATGGTAAATTCTCCTAGGTTCATCATACTCTAGTCTTTTTTAAAATGACAATCAATTACTATTATCATTTAAGCTTGTATTTCTTGGCCAAGTTAACCCCTAGCAGTTTGGCGACTATTATTGCATGGCAGCCAAAGATTGTAGCCTTCCATGCCCAGACTAAGAAGATACGATACGGCAATGAATTATCCATGCCAAAAAGCAAACACTGTGTGGCGGAAAATCTGTGTATGAGAATATTTTATCAAGACTGGATACGAATGTGATGAGGAGACATTTGAGAAAAAATTTAGATGCATATATGCATCCATTGGTTCATCAGCTCCGTATGTTGCCTTTCCAGATTTCCAACCTTTGTTTAAACGGCTTCACAAAAAAGGTCTCAATGTTGGTTTTAGAATTTGAGTTGGATCTAACTCAACACCACAAAACCGATTTGTAAAGTGAGAGATGTCTACCACTTATTACCACTATTATGGCATATCACTATCCAATTTGGAACTCCAAACACACCCTCTCCCGCCTTGCACTGGACATTGGAAGTTTAACCCAGGTCACCCAATTGGTCTAGGATAGACTTGATACTATCTTAGAATTTGGGTTTAGAACCAAACTCAACCCCACTAAGTCAGGTTGTAAGGTGTGGGACTCTCAACAATTGCCATTGTCAGCAATGCACAGGGTTGGGAATATGACAAAGAAGCTCCTTCTGGAACATTTATGATTTGAACACCAAGCATCAATCTTTTCCGTTCTTCTTACCTTCTAGCTTTAATATCTATTTGGAAGGAATTCAATACTTTACCTAGACAGCTGGTTCCTTGTATTTATAATTCTTAGTAATTAGTTTACATAATATCCTCTCGAATGTAAATTACACACAAATTTCATCATATGCCCTTTGTTTCACTCACCTTTCAATAGTTCCATCATGAAGATC
This sequence comes from Cicer cuneatum, assembly GCA_037974295.1. NCBI lineage: Eukaryota > Viridiplantae > Streptophyta > Magnoliopsida > Fabales > Fabaceae > Cicer > Cicer cuneatum. The sequence goes on from JBBPBO010001986.1 coordinate 2,922,018, forward strand.
GTGGTTTAGAAGTGATAAATTTTCATGAAATTGGTTGTTAGAACTTAGCACTCTATCTATCAATTTCTTTATTTAATTTAATAGCATTTCTGTGAAGGCAATAGGCATTAAAAATTTAACAAAGTACATATGATTCCATATAAAGACTGGTGTAAGTTGTACAATCCCAAGGAGAATGAACCTGCAAAGTATCAAAGTCTGAGCTTTGATAGCATATAGACGTGAATCAGCATATGCAGAAGTTGACTTAAGCATCTTTAGTTTCCACAGAAGTGTTTCTTTTGGTAATATGTCTGCAAGAACCTGAAATTCAATCAGCAATAGATGTTCAATATTTGGCGGTAAATGAAGTGAAAGCTCAAATGAGCACCAACAAGCCAGAACAAAAAAAATGCAGTCACGTCCAACCGTGTTCTTCAAAAGTCCAGCATATTCCACTTTTACAATGTTTTAGTTATAATAAAGGAAAGAAAATAATCTAGCCAATTTTCAATCAAGATGTTTTCTGAAATATGCTTTAAGCTTTGTCAATGTCATTAACTCATTATTACTCAGACAACATGCTTCACATATTCAAAGCATAAGAAAAATTACACACTGCTCTTCTAATTATCTTGAACCTTACTGGAAGAGATGACAAGAAAGTAGTAAAATCCTCTATTTGCTCTCTTGCTGCATTTTGTAGAGGAAGTCCTTTCACAATGTTATCCAACACCATCCTCAGAGGGTCGCCTAATGTTACAAGAAAAGTTGAAGTCGCAAATGGAGACAGAATACAAGCTCTCCACTATGATAAATGAACTTGAAAATTAAGTCCTTAGGAATATTGGAGTGCAAAGTTTAGCTAAAGTTCCTAGTGACGTAGAAATTAAGTACTTGCTAATCTAATTACAAAAAAACTATGATTTACAAATAAATTAAATATTAGCAGAAGCAACTAAAGTAACGACATATTGTTTGACTAGCTCACATCCAAATATCGTATTGAAAAGAATGCAGAAGGGGAAAATGAAAAAAAGAAACAAAGACCAGAACAAGCAAAGGCATGAAACATTTATTTATATAGTAAAGGGAGAAAGGCACAGACATAATATGAAAATTATACGTCAAAAACATATAATCCATTGATGTTTCTCATTAATAGAGTGAAGTGAAGATTACAAGGGATTATGCCCATCATTTGAAGCATTGAAAAGAACCAGAATCCTACAACTGACTAAGTTTAAGTTGCTAATTATTATGACAACTGTCTGGTAATACAAACAACATACGAATGGAGCTTTTCCCCAGGTCCCCAGCATCAAGTTACATGTTTCAAGAGTCTTAATCAAGAGTCCCTTTTTACCACTTTTCAGTTTTAGGTAAACAACCTAATGCATTTCTTGTTTTTTGCATTACATTCAACATTTTTCAAGATATCACGTGCTAGAAAGATCAAAATTGGACCAAATACACCTGGCATGGATTTTGAGAAAATAGTTCATAATAAAAAAACAACAAAGCAAGATAAACAAACCTGGTGTCAAACTGAGAACATTAGGCAGGGCAGGAGTGAGTGGGCTAAGCATAGCGTCCAACAATGGTGTTAGAAGTTGCATCTGGGACCTACTGAACGAAGTAGCTGCCAAATAGGATGGTCATGGTCAGATCAGGTACTTTGTGTCTTTAACTAATCTGCTGTTACTATACAGATCATGGCTACTGGAGACTCCTTAAAGTTCAACTCTCACTTTAAGTAATGTTAGTTTCTACGGTGAAAAGAGTTAAGACGTGCGATTGAATGGAAGCTACAATTCTAAGCTTCTCATAAAACGCAGCATTGGGCGGGGCCTCAAGCCAAATTTCTAAATGGGTTACCAAACATACTATTAGTCATGTTTATGGTGCTCAGTTGTCTTAATTTTGCTAAACTTGACAATAAACTGAAAGCTATTAAATCATAAATGTACATCACATAAAGGTTACCACTTACCTGGGTTTGCCAAAATTAGTACAAGATCAATATTAGGGTTACGAGCAGCTACAGCAAGCGCGAGACACCCTCCTAAAGATTCTCCAACAAGATATATGGGCCTCTTTGGGGAACGTTGATATTCTGACCTAACTGTTTTCTCAACTAACTTCACAAGGTCTGCAACAAGGAAATTAAAGGACAATAAATTAGGCTGAAATACACTAATGAAAGATGACATCAACTTTTTCAAAAGGAGCAAAACTTATATGGTTTTTGTAAAGATGCATATCTATAAGTGTAGCAAAACCTAACAGAATGAAATGTGAGAGAGTTCAACATTAGCACTATATTAGAGATATAAAATTAGTACAAGTTAGTTATTCTAGTTAGACGTTTAGTTACAAATTAGTCACTCTACTATCCTATATGCTTAACTTTTATAACTAATATACCTAATACAGTAGTTATAAAATGTGTTAAGTGACATAGAAAAAAGAACCTGTAAATGGTGTTCGATCCGCAACTGGAATATGCAAGCACCACAAATCAAAAATCCTTCAATCAAGAAGAAAGGAACAAAAATAGTTTTTAATGATCCTAAAACGAGAAATTGGTGAGAGTAGTTAGGGTTGAAAATGAAATGAAGAAAAACCTTCCGAGTTTGTGATGATGTGAAATAAGTCCAAGTCCCACGCCATCAATCCCTGTATAGTTGGAAATACAGGTAATTTAATGAATTAAATTAAATTAATTAGTAAGGTTGTTGGTTGATAAAAATTAGATGAATAAATTAAATACTAGTGTGGTGAAGTGAAGTGTGTGGAGCACAATCAAGATACATAAGTAGCAATATAATTGCAAATAAGGTAGCGGGAAGAATATTATGTGGTCTAAGACGTTCTATATTATGAACTACGCGCCCAGCGACACCTCCATCACTTCCTCTCATATGTGCGCTATTTTTTTCTTCAAGTTTATGGAAACCAAATATTACAGAGTGGTGAAAGGGAATGGGAGAGGGAGAGGGAGAGGGTGGAATTTGAAAATGAGGAGAGAGGGGGGCTAAAAGTTGAAATATTATTAAAACTGGGGTAAGATTTACAATTAAACTCTTATTAGTGGTGTATTGTAATCCCTCTAGAATTAATATAATTATAAATTACATTTGACAACTTCATCTATCTAAACTAAAATTTAGATAATTTTTATTTATATTTTATTTTGAAGATAAAAAAATAATACAAAATTATTTGTATTGCACTTTTTTTATCTTTTTTATAAAAATTGCTTATATTGAGTTTCTAATATTTGTTTTGAATTCAAAATTATTTTTATTATTTTATAAAATAATAGTAATGTCGTCTTGTTTAAGTAGAAATTTAGGATCTCTATGTTCTTACAGTTGATCGTGTTAATTTGACACAAATAAAAAATAAATAAATATAAGTTGAGTTTTAGCATTAATATTTAATTTTCTTGTTTAGCGGTGAACATTTACTGTCAAATACTTTTTTATCCCACCTATATATTTCAAGGTTGAATTTTGATAATATGACCCTGACAACTTGTTGATAACGTGTTTTTCAAAAAAATTAAAAATTATTGATAATGTGACATTGTCCAAATAAATTATTATTTAAACACTAATTTACATTATATCAAAGTATATATTAATTTTTATCATAAAAGCAATTAAATTTGATGTAAAACAACACTATTTATATAGATTCTCACTAATAACTCATTTTTATGTAATCAACTAAATTGTCACACAAATATCTCACTAGTCAGATAATAAAAAATCAACCTTAAATAGCTAAATGTATAGTGGAAGATGTCAAATATTTTGAAATATGAGTTACCAAATTCATGATTTGAAAATGGAGGGACAAAATAGGAAGATAAAAAAGTATATTAAATTTAATTTAAAGTTTCAACAAGATCTTTTGTCTTTTTTCACATCAATTTACTCTTTTACCATTAAAAATTATTTACACAATATAGATAATATATATATATATATATATATATATATATATATTTATACAATTGAATCAATTTTTATTCTTACTTCATTTATGTTATAAATTGTCTTTAAATCATAGCTCAACTGACAAATGCCGATATTGTTAGGTTGAATATCTTGTTCTAAATTCGAATCTGAAACCTCACAATTGTATTGATTAATTATAGTGAAATTTACCATTTATTTTAAACTAAAAAAAACAAAGATAAATTATATCATCAATTCATCTAGATTATATCTAAATTACATCATAATGATTGCTACAATATTTAATCAATAAAAACAAACATGATAATCTTTTTAGTTCTTATTTAAGATTGTAATCTCGTGATGGTCAATCAGAATAAGTGATAAAACATTATTTATAATATATATATATATATATATATTCAATTATCATATATAAAATTTATAATATATAAGTGGACTAAAAATGAAAGTTAATTTAATTATTTAAATATTTTTAAAGATAAAAGATTAATTTCACATGAAAAAAACAATAAAAAAAAACTATTCTTTATATAAGATAAGTAAATTGTTTAGAAAACTTTAAATTAAATTAAATATATATAACTTTGTCTATATTAATAATATAATAAAAAGAGAAATATATAAAAAAATAATAATAAGATATTTACCGAGTGTATGTGTATTATATATATATATATATATAACTGAGGTAGTTTTTTTTTCCGAATGGAATAGTTCTTTTCACCTGGCAAAAACAGCATGAGAGGGGAATTGTCCAACCGTAAGCCGCACTCCAATGGCGAAAACCACCGCGGCGGTCCACCGTCCGGTTGGATCAACTCTTTTGATCGCTTCAAATATTCCTTCCATCCGCTCTTTCGCTGCTTCTTTTTCTTTGCTATTATTACCAGTGTTCTTGAAACTCGGTCAACAGATATGACCAAGCGCGGGGCTATGCTCACTGACTTGAATTTCTGTTAAGAAGTATAATAGAAAAATAATTAATTATTTAAAATTGATAGAACAAAAAAGTTTGATTATCTATTTATTAGTTCCCTGCCTGAGAAAGTGGCTTGCGGGGGAAGATTGGGAAGAAACAAGCTCCAGCGACAGCCATGACGGAGAATTGAGTCTGAAAACTTTATTTTAACAAGTATTACTAAGATACATCCAATGTTGACTAGCAATTATAACAGAAATGAAAATGTTATGATTAATTAAGTAAATGATAACCTGATTAATTAGTATTTGACTAGAAAATAATCACCCTTAATGGATATGCGTTTGTTGGGTGTGTGGGTGGTGTAGATTCATCAGGACTACCCCTGTTGGCTGTTGTATTCTATTGTGCATACCGTTTTTCTTCTTCTTTTCTTTTTTGATATAACACAACTTATTGTTTTTTGTCACACAATCAACATTTTGTGGGTCCGGTTTTTAAGTCTTTTCCAAAAATAATTTTTATAGTGTTATAATTGTTAAGTATTTTATTTATTTATTATAATTTTCTAGGATGATAAATTTTTTTAAAATAATTAAAATAAAAAATTATTTTGAGGATTTGTTCACAAAAATTATTTTTGAGAGAGTATTTTTTAAAAAAAATATTAATTTTATCGGATAAAAATATTAAGTTTTTATAAAAATTATTTTAAAAAATATAAATTCAAAACCTTTTTTTTTAATCTATTACAAACGAATCCTTTATTTAAAATGCATATTGATAAATTGAAGTGTTTTGATATTTTGTTCTTTAAATCAAAAAGTTATTTTAACAATCATTTTTAGGAATCAAAAAGTTATTTAACAATCATTTTTAGGAATCAAAAAGTTATTTATTGACTTTTGTATTTTAATAAAAGAACATTTCTAAAGAAAAAAACGTAATTACTTTGTTTATAAACATTATACTGATTTTTTACATTTTATCGTAAAAAATATTCAAAATATTCACTATTATGAGTAATAAAAATTAATAAAAAAATTAAATTTTATTTTGCTGACACTTTCGATAAATAGCATCTAATTATTTTAATTTTTTAAATGACAAAAAATAATTTTTTTAAAAAAACCACTTAATTAATTATTAATTTAAAGACTAAATATACCGGTACATGGCGAATCATGTACCATATAATTTCTCTTTTATTTTAGAGTATTACAAGGAAATTAATATGAAATTTAAAAAAAAAATATCCAATTTATTTCATAAAATTATATATTTCTCCAGATATTTCTCTTTATCAAATATATTTATCGAACGTTTATTTTTAACAAAATACTTCTTAGATCTTTTTAAATATGTGAAGATATGCATCAGATCATCAACTATTAGAGTTAGTTATTATTAATATTTGTTTTAACTGAATTTGACTAATTTGGTTATGATAAGTAGTTATAGTTAGTTAAACTAACTTGTTTAGAATACTATAAATAGTTGTGATTGTATTTGTTGTTGTACTGGGTGTAAGAGTAATAAGAGATCCATGCAATTATCAAGAAGATTCATAGAAAATTAGAAATAGAGAGATTAAGGGAGAGATAACATAGAGATGGTTGTAAGTGGAAAATTTGTATTGTTGTACTCTTAATAGTGATAAATACAAATGCACTTCAATTGAATAAGTCTTTAATCTTGTAAATTCATTGATTTGCTTCCTTGCCCGTAATGTAGGTGTCAAGTAATTGAGACCGAACATGTATATTTTCGTGTTATTCTTATTCTTATATTTCTTTAATTTCATTTTACATTGATCTTTAAAACTGCAGTTTTGCATGTAAACGCTCTTCGTTTCAATTCTGCAGATCAAAAACGTTTCTGCAGAAGTCAATTATTCTTTTCTTTTTCATTCTGTTTTTTGTTTTTGTTAGTTATTCATTGTTTCATATCCTATTATTTTTTCAACAAAATAAGTGAAAGATTAATATATACTTAAGTTATATGTCGACTACTAGACGTCGGTATTGTTAACTTTAACAAAATACATCTTATTGTGATATTTTTTTGCATATGAAAAAAAGAGTGAAAGATCCATATTCTTTTTGACTTAAAAATGATATTTAAAATTGAAGATTTCATAGCATCCAGGTTAATAGCATAAAACGACAAAATATCTATAAATGTAAAAAAGTTTACAAAAAATAACAAACTTGAGATGTTCAGAATATTCATACCTCCAGAGCTGTAACGTTGATGACACCAAAATTCTTAAATGAATTTGTACTCGATCGAAGTTGATTTGTCAATAAAAAACAAACAACACCGCATCAAGACGAGAAAACAAAATGTCATATAAGATGACGAAAATGCATAATCGAATGAATTCTTCTATATATATATATCAATAATTATTTCATTTACTTATAAAAAAACAATAATAATATGTTAATTATGATATTGATCTGTTCAACAATAATATACATTTTAATAGAAAAAATAATAATGTGTATTTGAATTAAATAAGTAAGAATATATACTTAATTTGTCATGATCATATGTAATATTGTATAAAGGAGTGTTAATAAAAACACTCTCAAATATACACATTTCAATTTCTTCTATGATTAAAATCAACCATAAGTTTGAAAATGGTAATAAAGTATAGTTTCTGAGCTTGTATTTGAAGGTATTATAATAATATTTTTCATGCCTTTATCAAGTGTATCTCAAGTTAAGGTCAATGAATTATTGATAGTTTTTTTTATAGGATAATAAATTTCATTTGTACTAAAATAAAAAATAGTACTATTAGATTTAATGATTAATAAGATAAAAAAAGTCAATAATATACATAAAAATTGCATAAACCCATAAAAAATAATATGAACAAAATTTTAATCATAACAATTAAACTAATGTCTTTTACTAGTCAATGGTTAAGTACAATGTGATCTACTGTCTTTAATGTCATCCATTTTTAAAAGAAAAAAATATTTGTTAGTGTTCGGTCATATCAACTATAAATGATATTTGATATGATCAATTCAGCACGTGTCATTTGTAAGATTGAGATGATGCTGAATTTGATGGTAGCCTTCATAAGTCCTTGATCAAAATATAGTACTGACTAACAAATCATTTGCTTATATAAATACTACACCAAAATTAGAAAACAAAATATGTTATACAAACAAATCAACTTCACATTTAGACGATAAAATCATAAATAAACACGAAAAAAAGTACATTTGTCCAAACCATTTATTTAAATAACAAAAAAACTTAAAAAGTGATTTAAATAAAAAATAACCTTAAGCGTTCTTATTGATATTGTTGAAGATATATTTAAAACGAAATAAATAAAATTAAATATAATATTCATATATACACCAATAAATTTGATTAATATATTTTATAATTTAAGTTATTATTTTAAAATATTAATAATGCAAAGAAAAAAATTGATAATTTCTTTCAATTCAACTATCAAATTAAATGTTTAGGCTTCATTAAAAAAATTTAAATATTTAGTCAAATAAGTAAAGGGACCACTTACGTATAATGTGAAGAACGGGGTACTTTCTTCAATAGAAAAAACACAACTTTTAGTTAAAAACAATTACTAATTTGAAATTGATTCATAGAATCAACTCATTGCCCATACGATTTGTGCAAAACATGACCGCATGAGTTGGATTAATGAAAATGATTGCAAATATACAAGAAGTAAAATAAAAATACCTTATGCATAAGTAAGTTACCGAAAAATATATTTTGCATAAATTAAAATAAAATTATAAATATTCTGATTAAGATTACGATTAGTCCCTCCCCTCCATTACACCAGATGCTAGTTTCTTCATTGCACCATCTAAGTCATTTTATTTCACAATTTTATTTTTATTAAATCATATTTATAGTGATGCTATTAATTGTTACTACTATTGTTACTACTGCGTCTAAAATTGTTTTGGATTGCAAATTCGTTTTTTATATAATATAATAAATAAGGGTGAGTTTTGTGTGTGTTAAATATGTTTTTAATCCTTAAATAATTATGAACTTTTAAGTTTATTCTACAAAAAGTTTTCTGGAGTGTCCCTATTTTATTTTTATAAAGACTTTTTTGAGAACTATATGTATGAATTTTTTACAAAATTATTTTAATATAGGAATTAAAAAAATATTATGACTAAAAATAAAATTTTAAAATTTCATAAAAATTAAAAATTTATTTACTCTTTGTTTTTAATTATTAAAATTATACGTCATTTTTACTAATCATGCAAGTTTTTACTAATGAGAAAAGATCTATCACCCACTTATTTTCATTCAATTAGTTTGAAAAAAAAGTAAAATATTGAATGTCTACATTTAATTTTGAGAGTGAATTCTCTATAACTTCTTATCTAATTTTTATATCAAAATAAATTACAAAGTTTAAATTGAAGTTAATTTGAGTTGTATCAGCATGTTTAGTTTGCGACATAAAGTCGACATTTGAAACTCTCTATGCGTTTGTTTTATACAAAACTAATGCCATCATTGCGTTTGAAACGGCAACAAAACTCAAACAAACCTTTGTCCAAACAGATCATGACAGGACGTCTATATAGTTTGCGGATTTTTTATAACCCGAGGGAACAAAGAACCTCTATACAGACATATTATGATAAGACGTCTGTATACTTACAAACAGATTATGATAGGACGTTGTATAGTTTGCGGATTTTTTATAATCGAGAAACAACGAACTTCCATCCAAATATGACAGGATATCAGTATAGTTTACGGATTTTTAATAACTCGGGAAACAATGAACCTCTCTCCAAAGAGACTATGACATGACGTTTGCAGATTTTTTATAATCCAAGGGAAGTAATAAGTAACACATAATTGGAATTGAAGATGATCATCGTGTCTACGCGTGTCAATGTATGTATGAATTGTTTACAAAATTACTTCAATAGAGAGATTAAAAAAATGTTATTACAAAATAAAATTTTATAAGAATTAAAAATTTATTTAGTTTTTTTTTAATTATTAAAATTATACTTCATTTTTACTAATGATAGAAGATCTATCACCCATTTATTTCCATTCAATTAGTTTGAAAAAAAGTAAAATATTGAATGTCTACAATCAATTGAGAGTGAAATCTCTTTAACTTCTTAAACAAAATTTACTAAATTGATGTTAGCTGATAGTCAACTAAAAGTTTGAGTTGTCCCATTATGTTTGGGACGACATTTGAAACTCTCTGCATTAGCTTTTATATAAAACTAATGCCATCATGATTGTTTTGCAAAATAAAATAAAAAACTTGCGCTCCAACTAACCTCTCTCCAAACGGATTATGACAAGACATGTGTAGAGTTACAAACAGATTATGACGTGACGTTGTATAGTTTGTGGATTTTTTATAACCGGTGAACAACGAACCTCTATCCAAACAGATTATGACAGAACATTTGTATAGTTTGCTGATTTTTTATAATTCAGGGAACAATGAACCTTTATCCAAACAGACTATGACAGAACGTCTGTATAGTTCGTAGAATTTTTATAACCTAAGGGATGTAATAAGTAACACATAATTGGAATTGAAGATGATACGCGTGTCAAATGTATGTATGAATTTTTTAAAAAATTATTTTGGGATTAAAAAAACGTTATGACTAAAAAAAAATTTAAAAATTGTATAGGAATTAAAAATTTATTTACTTTTTTTTTAATTATTAAAATTATACTTCATTTTTACTGATCATCCAAGTTTTTACTAATAGTAGAAGATCTATCACTCAATTATTCAATTATTTTGATTCAATTAATTTGAAAAAAAGTAAAATATTAAATGTCTATCACCCAATTATTTTGATTCAATTAATTTGAAAAAAATATTAAATGTCTACTTGAGAGTGAATTCTCTTTGACTTTTTATCCATTTTTATATCAAAATACATTACAAAGTTTAAATTGAAGTTAGTTGAGAGTCAACAAGTTTGAGTTGTCCCATGATGTTTGCGAGTAACATTGACATTTGAAACTCTCTCTGCATTAGTATCTATATAAAACTAATGTCATCATTGCGTTTGAAACGGCAAAAAAAACTTATTTTTTATAGCCCGAATGAACAACTAATCTCTATACAAATAGATTATGACAGAACGTCTATATAGCTACAAACATGCTATGACAGGACGTAAGTAATAAGTAACACATACTTGGAATTGAATTTTTTATAGCCCAAGCAAGTAATAAGTAATACATAATTGAAATTGAAGATGATCACTATGTCTACTATTGAAGTTAGTTGAGAGTCAACTGGTCCTAGTTGTCCCAGTTTGCGAATTAAAGTTGACATTTAAAACGCTATGCATTGCGTTTTATCGGGGAAACAGATTTGCTTCAACCAACCTCTATTTAAACAAATTATGCAAACCGGAACAAGAACATAACGTCTATGTAAACAAAATATGACACAACATACAAAGTCACGTCATTGCAAATACAAAGTTTAGATTGAAGTTAATTGAGAGTCAACTAGTGTTAGTTGTCCTAGTGTGCGACGTAAAATTGACATTTAAAAGTCAATTCATTGCGTTTTATTGGGAGAAAAGATGTGCGCTCCAACCAACCTCTGTCCAAACAAATTATGACAAACCGGAACAACCAACAAAACGTCTATATAAACAGTATATGACACAACATACAGTGTCATTTATATCTTCGTATATCATACGTCATAATCATTACATCACTAATACTTTTTAAATTTTACCACAATATTGACATAAATATTTTCTGTTAAACTAAATTATATACAATTAATTGAAAGTGAATTCTCTTTAACTCTTATCCATTTTTATATCAAAATAAATTACAAATACAAAGTTTAGATTGAAGTTAGTTGAGAGTCAGCTAGTGTTAGTTGTCCTAGTGTGCGACGTAAAACTGACATTTAAAACTCTATTCATTGTGTTTTATTGGGAGAAAAGATGTGCGCTCCAACCAACCTCTGTTCAAACAAATTATGACAAACCGGAACAACCAACAGAACGTCTATATAAACAAAATATGACACAACATACAGTGTCATTTATATCCTCGTATATCATATGTTATAATTATTACATCACTAATACTTTTTAAATTTTACCACAAAATTGACATAAATATTTTCTGTTAAACTAAATTATATACAATTAATTGAAAGATAATTCTCTTTAACTTCTTATCCATTTTTATATTAAAATAAATTACAAATACAAAAATTTAGATTGAAGTTATTTAAGAGTCAACTAGTGTTGTTTGTTAGTTGTCCCAGTGTGCGACTTAAAGTTGACATTTAAAACTCTATGCATTGGCATTTTATTGGGAAAAAAGATGTGCGCTCCAACCAACCTCTGTCCAAGCAAATTATGATAAACTGAAACAGCGAACAAACGTCTATATAAACAGAATATGACACAACATACAGTGTCATTTATATCCTCGTATATCATATGTCATAATCATTACATCACTAATACTTTTTAAATTTTACCACAAAATTGACATAAATATTTTCCGTTAAACTAAATTATATACAATTAATTGAAAGTGGATTCTCTTTAACTTCTTATCCATTTTTATATCAAAATAAATTACAAATACAAAGTTTAGATTGAAGTTAGTTGAGAGTCAATTAGTGTTAGTTGTCCTAGTGTGCGACGTAAAATTGACATTTAAAACTCTATTAATTGCGTTTTATTGGGAGAAAAGATGTGCGCTCCAACCAACCTCTGTCCAAACAAATTATGACAGAACAACGAACAAACGTCTATCTAAACAGAATATGACACAACATACAATGTCATTTATATCATCATATATCATATGTCATAATCATTACATCACTAATACTTTTTAAATTTTATCACAAAATTGACATAAATATTTTCCATTAAACTTTTCTTAAAATACCTTTTATATAAAAATTGAATTTTCGCGTTAATATTTAGATGTTTCAAATCCTAAAGAATTATAAAGAATTGAGAGAGAGAAAAAGTTATAAAGGTTACATTTACGTAATTAATTTACGTGTAGTCGTAGACTTAACTTTACTTATATCTTTACTATACTCTCTAAATTGTGAAATTATTCTTATAATTCGACACCTTGTCTTCCCTCCGAGATTCAATTTAATTTCTCTCGAATTTCATTTCCTCTCCAAATTACAAAATAAATGGGTGTATAGGATAAAATAAATGTGGTTTAATATATGTTAATGGATTGTGATGAATTATGACTAAATTTTACATGACATATATGTTAGTAGATATACTAATTAGTGTATATATATATATATATATATATATATATATATATATATATATATATATATATATATATATATATATATTGTAGTGTATGTGGCTGTAAGTTTTGGTTTTGTAATCTAATATATGAAGGTGACATGTTACATGTATATTTTTTCTTGTTACATGAATTAACCTAATCAAATGACATGCTTCATGTAAATTGATATGTGTAGAGTTTTCGTGCATCTTGTGAATTGATATATACAAAAACTAAACTTTATTTTATCAATTTTTTTAATTATTAAAATTAAATTTTTATATTAGAGACTCAACTTTTAATATTATAACAACACTTTCAAAATCTTACAACCCTCGTTGAACTTCACAAAAGGAAAAAATAGTCAATAAAAAAATGACTATATATAAGCAACTAAATAATCATTTACGCATTGTTTGGAGCTATGGAAAGAGGAAGGAAGGGAACCTATAGGAAAGATTCTTGAATATCAAGCCTTCCACCGTTTGGTTTCTTTACAAAAGACGAAAGAGATATTGCAGTCGGTGCACCCTACATGAAAATAGGCTTCTGCCGAAATCAGAAAGAAAGTTCGCACACGAGCTTTACATGAGTAAAAGTCATCAATCTCCCTGTTTGTTTCCGTGGCATGATGCATTACCTGTCATTTATTTATTCGAATTTATTCTTTACTTAATTTTAACTAACAATTTCATCATTTATGTTTTATAATATCAACAACATTATTTTTTTATTTTACAGAAATTCATATATTTTATCATTATCTTCAAATAAAATTTAGAAAATTAATTATATCATCTTCAACAAAATCCTAATTTTCATCAAATTTATAACTCAAATATTCAAATAAATTCATATTTTCATCTCAAACATCAACATCAAATCTATCAAATATTTAATTTACATATTTCAGGATTTGATTTGGAGAAGGATAGAAAAAAAAAATACTCTCTTGGTGATTTAGGGATCAAATCTTAAAGTGTGAATTATTTAATTGATGTTGTTGTTATTGGAGATGAAAATATAAGTTTATTTGAAGATTTGAGTTATAGATTCGATGAAAATATGAATTTTCTTGAAATTGATAATGAATTTTTTAAATTTGATTTGAAGACGGTAATAAATTTTCTAGATTTATGTAAAAAATAATAACATTATTGACATTTTAAGATATAGATAATCAAATCCTTATTTTCAAATTAATTAAATGATCAAATTGAAGAAAAAAAAGACATAAATGATTGAACTGTTACTTAAAATTAAGTTAAGAGACAAATAAAATATTTTATATATGTAATATTAGGATATTGTTATGATTGGTGTCAACAATGCATTTCTTTATTACCCTTCATTTTATTTATCATAAAATCTACTTATTTAAATACATAATAATAAATATGTTTTGAATTAGGTAGACTCAATTAAAATATTGTATGAATCTATTAAATTATATATAATATACCCTTTTTTTATATTGATATAAGCTAAGAGTTATTGAAATTAAGTACTTGATTTCAAACTCGGGTAAAGAAACATACTAATATAATAATTAATAATTAACTTTGATCGTTTTAAAAAAACATATTCAAATTTATACGGACACATTTTTTACATTTACTAAACATTTATCTTTAATTTCTTCTGGTTTCTATTCACTTCATTCATTTAATATTATTTTTCTTTCATTTTGTTTCCTTTAATCATTCATAGTAGAAAAATATTTTTGGACGACTACAACTAATATACGAAATAATTCTAAAACAACATATACAAAGGTACAACATATTTTTTTTACTCTATTATCAATCATAACTTACTCGAAAAAATTCACAATAAGAACTTACATATAAGAAATACTTTGTAAACTAACAATCTAATGTCAATAGTTCAATTGCAGAAAAAATTTAAAAGGATAAAGTTGAGCTAATCAATTCAACATCTCTTTATTAAATATAGAAAAATTATCTATTAAATGTAAATAAACCATTAAAAAAACAACTCACTACTAACTTCTTCAAAAATTATTATTCTAATGTTTGAAGTTGTAGATGAAATACTTCATGGAAAATAGAACTTGAAAAACAATGTAAATTAGAAACTTTTACATGGTAACTTTTTTGTTTAAAAAGTATTATCTATATTATTTTAAAAATGACAACATCACGATGTTCAAAAAAAATCATTGAACAAAGAATCTCAACCATAATCCTTTATATCTTGTAACTTCTATTTGATCACACAACATTTAAAATATTTTAACAACTTCTTTTTAATGCTTGAGATAACCCGTGACTAATCCCTAAAACATTTTCATCAAGTGCAAGATAAAAATAAATTCAAAATTGAATATACTTCAACGAAAACAATACTTAACCTTTTCACTCTAAATTTTGTCATCTTTCTCTATCATTTCAAGCACATCAAGCCTAGAAGATAATAGAAAAATTATACTAAGTAACCTACCATAATGTGAATTCCATCTAAAATCGATTGGCCTCATTGTAGTTTATTGATTCAAACCACATCCACTGTAGATTTCTCCTTTTTGTAATGTTTCATTAACCTTTACAAATTGACTTTCAAAAAGAATATCTCTAACGTTTACATGATTATTAGTGTTGAAGTATAACTTTACACGCTGTTAGAAAAGTTTATTAAGATTTAACATTGCATGATAAAAATGGTCAAATTTATGTATATCATGTTTCCTTTAAAAGTTGAAAGCCCACAAATATGGAACAAGTGGATAGAAATAGGAGAGTGAGAATGATACAGTACACAACTTTGAAATTTATGAATTATTTATAACATATTTTAAAGTTTTAAATTTGTTAAATAAAAGTTAATAGTGCAAAAATATTAAGATGAAAAATTATAATTATATTAAAACTTTATTGTTAAAGTAATGAAAAACATTAGACAATACCGTATTAGGAAAGTTAAATATCTACATATTAGAAAAAATATTAAAAAAAACTATAACTATATAAATATGCATCAATTTATAAAAAATATTCTCTTATAAAATTTGGAATGAGATCCCAATGCTAATTTTATGATCCCTAATAATTTAAGTAGTTAATATATATGAAAAACTATTATCTTTCCTATCCTATCGACCTCAATAACAATGAAATGCATTTGGTGATAAAAAAGAAAAAAAAATTATTTCGCCTATTCCAAGCTTCTAAGGCTTGGAACTTGTGTATATGTCACGTAGATAAGTGGTTTCTATAGCAAAAATGACTTTAAAAAACTCTATAGTTATGATCTAAAAAATTTCACCAAAAATAAATAGTTGTTTTATTGAAGTCTCTAAACAAACTAGTTCATGATGAATGAATCAAAAATCCAATAATTACTTAATTTGTGTTGCATTTGACCACGCTACAAAATGAGAGACTAATTAACCTATGTATAATTGCTTAAAGATTTAAAGAGCAAGATCCTAGTATGCAAACACATCCTTGTAATTTGTTAATTGAAAGGAGAGATTTAAGTTGGAAGGGAGTTAAGAAATGTTTCAACTTAGAACTATGGAAAGATTTATTTTTCTCACTTGTCTTTTTCCCTCCATTTAAGTCTTTTAAGAAACAATTCTCTCTTTTTACTGTTATCCAACCAATATATATATATATATATATATATAATTTCTTATCTATTCTTTCTATCTTATAATTATTATATCAATCGATACATTAAATACTTTATTTTTATTTTATTTTTTTCAAAATCTTTGTCAAATCTTTATCTTTTCATATTTTATACCACAAGTCAGAACCAATTAAAGCTCTTAAAGATCCTTAATGAAATTACAATTTTCCTCACAATATATTTAAATAAAAATACAAAAATAACCCAATTCACGTGAATCTATTGTTTTCAAAACTCTTTTTATAATATGTAAAATATCTCATGCGGTCTTTTAATTTAATATCATATTATAATTCAATTATTTATTTTTTTCTCTAATTTAATCTTTTATATAAAATATATATCAATAATTATCTTATTTACTTATAAAAAAACAGTAATAATATGTTAATTATGATATTGATGTGTTCAACAATAATGTACATTTTAGTAGAAAAAATAATAATGTGTATTTGAATTAAATGAGTAAGAATATATAATTATTTTGTCATTGAAATTATAGACCTTATGCAATATTGTATAAAGGAGTGTTAATAAAAACACTCTCAAATATACACATTTCAATTTCTTCTATGATTAAAATCAACCATAAATTTGAAAATAGTAATAAAATACGTTTCTGAGCTTGTATCTGAAGGTATTATAATAGTATTTTTCACGTCTTTATCAAGTGTATCTCAAGTTAAGATCGTGAATTATTGATAGTTTTTTTTATAGGACAATAAATTTCATTTGTACTAAAATAAACATAGTATTATTAGATTTAATGATTAATAAGATAAAAAAAAAACATGTCAATAATATACATAAAAATTGCAAAAATTCATGAAAAATAATATAAACAAAATTTTAATCATAATAATTAAACTAATATCTTCCATTAGCCAATTGTTAAGAATAATGTGATCCACTGTCTTTAATGTCATCCATCTTTAAAACAAAATAAATAAAATTAAATATACATTTAATATCATATTTATATACACATCGATAAATTTGATTAATATATTATTTTTTTCAATACAATTATCAAATTAAATGTTTAGACTTCATTAAAAAAATTTAAATATTTGGTCAAATAAGTAAAGGGACCACTTACGTATAATGTGAAGAACGGGGTACTTTCTTCAATAGAAAAAACACAACTTTTAGTTAAAAACAATTACTAATTTGAAATTGATTCATAGAATCAACTCATTGCCCATACGATTTGTGCAGAACATGATCACATGAGTTGGATGAATGAAAATGATTGCAAATATACAAGAAGTAAAATAAAAATACCTTATGCATAAGTAAGTTACCGAAAAATATATTTTTGCATAAATTAAAATAAAATTATAAATATTCTGATTAAGATTACGATTAGTCCCTCCCCTCCATTACACCAGATGCTAGTTTCTTCATCGCACCATATATCTAAGTCATTTTATTTGACAATTTTATTTTTATTAAATCATATTTATATTGATGCTATTAATTGTTACTACTGTTTAGGGTAGTCTATTTGTCGGTACCTCTATTGCGTCTAAGATTGTTTGGGGTTTTAAATTCTTTTTTTATATAATATAATAAATAAGGGTGGTTTTTTGTGTTAAATATATTTTTAGTCTTTATACAATTATCAACCTTTAAGTTTTTAGATTTATGTACTTTAGTTCCTATTTTAATTTTTAGTTGAGAGTAAACTAAAAGTTTGAGTTATAAGAAGATGTTTGCGACGTAATATTGACCTCTATCCAAATAGATTATGACATAATATTGACATTCAAAACTCTCTTTACAATAGTTTCTATGGTAAAAGTAATGCCATTGCGTTTGTAAGAGGCAAAAAACTTGCGGTGCAACGAACTTCAATCCAAATAGATTGTGATAGGATGTCTATAGTCTGCACATCTTTTATAACTATAATCGAGGAAGTAATAAGTAACACATAGTTGGAATTGAGCGCTGCAACGAACCTCTATCCAAACAGATTATGACAGGACGTCTATAATTTGCGCATCTTTTTAACACCGAGGAAGTAATAAGTAACACATAGTTGGAATTGAGCGCTGCAACGAACTTATATCCAAACAAATTATGATAGGACGTATATAATCTGCACATTTGCCGAGGAAGTACTAAGTAACACATAATTGGAATTGAGTTAAGCGCTGCAGCAAACCTCTGTCCAACAAATTATGACAACATAACAAAATATAAGGATTGACCTAAACCGAAACATTTAACTGATAAAAATTGATTGATGTAAATGCAAACTTAACTTTTAAAAATTAAATTTATTCATCTTTTTTTCTATACTCAACATATCTAAATCTTGAAATTACATTTAACCTTTGCAAATTGACTTTCAAAAAGAATATTTCTAACGTTTATGTGATTATTAGTGTTGAAGTATAACTTTACACGCTGTTAGAACAGTTTATTAAGATTTGACATTGCATGATAAAAATGGTCAAATTTGTGTATACCTGGCTTGCTTTAAAAGTTGAAAGCCCACAAATATGGAACAAGTGGATAGAAATAGGAGAGTGAGAATGATAGAGTACACAACTTTGAAATTTATGAAGTGTTTATAACATATTTTAAAATTTGTTGAATAAAAGTTAATAGAGTGCAAAAATATTAAGATGAAAAATTATAATTATATTAAAACTTTATTGTTAAAATAATGAAAAACATTAGACAATACCGTATTAGGAAAGTCAAATATCTACATATTAGAAAAAATATTAAAATAAAACTATAACTATATAAATATGCATCAATTTATAAAAAATATTCTCTTATAAAATTTGAAAAGAGATCCCAATGTTAATTTTATGATCCCTAATAATATAAATAGTTAATATATATGAAAAACTAATATCTTTTCTATCTACGTCAATAAAAATGCATTTGGTGATAAAAAAAAATTCTTTTAGAAGCTTCTAAGACTTAAAACTAAGTTTATCTACCACTATTTTAGAATCACACTCTAATCGTAGTATATGTCACGTTCATAAATAGTTTCTATAACAAAAATGACTTTAAAAGACTCTATAGTTATGGTCGTAAAAAATTTCACCAAAAATAAATAATTGTTTTATTGAAATCTTTAAACAAATCAGTCCTAAATGAATGGCTAAAAAATCCAATAACTGCCTAATTTGTGTTGTATTTGACCCCACTGCAAAATGAGAGGATAATTAACGTATGTATGATAATTACTTAAAGATTTAAAGAGCAATAGCCCAGTGTGCAAACACATCCTTGTAATTTGTTAATTGAAAGGAGAGATTGAAGTTGGAAGAGAGTTAAGAAATGTTTCAACTTAGAACTATGGAAAGATTTATTTTTCTCACTAGTCTTTTCCCCTCCATTTACGTCTTTTAAAAAACAATTCTCTCTTTTTTTACTGTTTATCCAATCAAACAAAGAAAAAATATTATAATTTTTTTAATCTATTTTTTCTATTTTATAATTATATCAAACCATACATTAAATACTCTATTTTTAGTTAGTTTTATTTTACTTTTTCAAAATCTTTGTCAGATCTTTATCTCTTTGAATTTTAAATTCACAAGTCAGAACCAATTAAAGCTCTTAAAGATCCTTATTGAACTTACAATTTTCCTCACAATATATTTAAATAAAAATACAAAAATAATTCAATTCACATGAATCTATTGTTTTCAAAACTCCTTTTATTTTATGTAAAATATATCAAGCAATCTTTTAACTTAATATCATATAACAATTCAGTTATTTTTTTTTCTTTTTAATTTAATCTTTTATTTAATTTAAGTAATGATTTGATTATTTATATTTTAAAATGTTAATAATGTAATAATTTTTTTTATAGAAATTTAGAAAATTTACTATTGTCTTCAAACAAAACTCAAAAAATTAATAATTATATTCAACAAAATCCATATATTATTTTCATCATTAAATAAAAAGAACTCACATTTAAATTAAAAAAAAATAAATATTTAAATTATTATCTAAAATTAAGTCAAATTAAGTCAAAGGAACGTGAAATGTATTTATCTTTTATTTTATTATTACTAATTTTTCTCCAAATTCCTCACTTTTTTCTCTTATTCCCCGCTTCTTTTCATAAATGCACTTACACCAACATCCAGCAATGTTTCTGTATTCAAATTTCTTCCTATGTTCCTTCTAAGTTTCACTCTCTTTCCTTTTGTCTTACTCACTTAACTTTTCCTCTATAAAAGTTAGCAAAACTCTTCACTCTTTACCCCAAAATTTAGCTTCTTCCTATTTTTCTTCCCTAATCTAAATTATGGCTGACGCCAAAGATTCCTTCATGATGGAACCCAAATCTTCATCCACAACAACCTCATCTTCACAAAAAAATCACAGGACTTTTTTGATGGTTCAAAACATCCTCAGAATCCTAGTCATTGTTCTAACCGCAGCTGCAATTGTTGTCACAGTTACCAACAACCAAACCGTTATGCTGTTCTCTATTGAGTTCGAAGCTCACTTTTATAACATATCATCTTTCAAGTAAGTCTCAATTTTCAACACAACCCATTTTCCATTTTCATATTTTAAAATAAAGGGTATAATTCTTTTTTTGCAAAGGGGAAATTTTTTTTTTTTATAGTATTTGATTAATTTCTTAAATGTTGATTTTTCCTTTGTTAATAGATTTTTTGTTGCTGCAAATGGTGTGGTCTGTTTCGTGTCTTTGCTGACACTGTTAATCAACCTTCTGATGAAGCAACAAACACCACAACGAAAAGAATACTATTTCTTCCTATTTTTGTTTGATTTGGTAAGTTTAATTCATTTCTTTTTACTACTTAATACTCAGAAGATAATATATAAGTCTGAAAATAGATTTTGTCGGTAAATTGCTTTTTATTTACTTTGTGTAAGAAAAAAAAAATTATCATTGATTTTGATATTTTTAAAACAATTTCCTTTTAATTTTGAAGTCAATTTTCGGTTGCCTAGAGCTGAAGTCGTTAAACAAAATCAGTACATAGTCATTTTCAGGTTCATAAATATGTGGGGTAATATGATGATAAGAAGTTATGTGGGGTAATGTTATTGTAGATCTTGATTTGAATGTATTAAACTTCAATAACATACTTGAGTAGTGTATCATGGAAGTAGTTTTATATATTAAATTTGATAGAGAGATCACAATTTCATGACCAAACTAACTAAATCAAATTGAATATTTTTATGAATATTTATGACCAAAGTACACATTCATGAATATTTTTATGATTCGATACATTTAGATACTACATTTACATTGCTTGATATTTTAAACAACCGAAATGATTATTTAATGTAAACCAAAATTGATATCATTGTTTATCATATAAGATTTAATAATATATGATAACAATGTCAATGACATATTTCAAATCAAATAAAGGTATATTGACCATAGAGATCGAAATGAATTATTGAAGAGATATTTTTTTTACTCAAATTCAACATATATTGAGAATCATTAGAATAAATGCTCTGTTTATAGGAATAATGATATGTGAAAAATCTAATCCCTAAAACTAAAATAATTTATTTTCTATTCAGTGAAATTAAAGGTTGTTTACTTTAAGAAAACATATATGCTTTTATTTTTTAAAATATATGTTAATTTTACTCATTAATAAAAAAAGTAAGAAATTCTTAAATAATAAAATACAAAAAAACGTTATTACTTTTAAAAATATATTTTATTTAATTAATATTTCATCTAATATCTATTCAACAGTCTACTTCAAAATTATCTTATTAAGATAAAATAAATACTACGAAAGAAAAATAATAAATTTTTTTACAAAATAAACTACTCAAATAAGAGTCTACTAATTTCTATTTTGGCATTTTAGTTATCACAAAAAAAAATGGTAAAAATTTTCAGGTGATGACGGTGTTGCTGATAGCTGGATGTGCAGCAGCCACAGCCGTTGGATACGTGGGACAGTTTGGTGAAGAACACGCGGGGTGGGTCCCAATATGTGACCATGTGCGAAAGTTCTGCAATACAAATTTGGTTTCACTTTTGCTTTCTTATTTGGCATTCTTTGCAAATTTGGGACTCACAATTTTAATAGCCTACAAGTGTACATCATAATTTTTCTCTATCAATTATTCACATTCACATTCACATGGATCATCATCAATAGTCTCCAATTGCTGTAACTACTTTCATGCCTGTCTTGTGTCGTTTGTATGAATCTATATTTGTAGTAGCTGTAACTTTTTATTTCGGTTTGTTGCCAACAAAATGTTAGTACAACACACAACTACCTTGATAAGATTTTTTTTTATATATATATCATAATTATGCTTTGATTGCGACTTCCCTCCTATATATGGACTTGAATATATGCCTTTTTCGTGGATGCATGTGGACCCATTCTTACTTGTTAAGTAGATAGGAATCAAATTAAGAAATGAGTGCAAGGTTAAATGAGAGTAATGATCACTCTAAAACTATAATTAATAGATTTGAAGGTTATTCAAATTCAAGTGTCAAACAATGCAGAAATCAAAAACATGCTACTCCTCCGATACCAAAAAAAATTATGCATCATTCTCATACATGTAGCAGTTTTAAATAGATCATATATTAATTCTCTTTCTCTAAAAATATAGAAAAAAGGGGTTTGTGCACCAATATCTACCATAAAAGGTCCCAGCCATAGTAGATGAGAAGCTATACGACTTAACTCTAACATAATTACTCGTATATAGCTGGCTCTTTTAGATACTTGAATATTTCCCAATTGTTCGAGTCCGTAATTGATTTTTTCCATAGATATATCTAATTAAATTACAATTTAGTTCTTAAAACATTTCTACAAATATTTACATAAAGAATATAATTGAATGAAATGTATAAAAATGTCATACACCATAAATGTGTATGACATGTTTAAGTGACGCATACCTGTATACAATTTTAATGTTTTCTATTCAAATTCATGACTAAGAATAAACAGTTGAAATTTTAATATTTTTTAATTTGTCAAAATTATTAAGTAAATTATTCAACAATACACTGTGACGTGAAGACTTGCTGACAGAAAATTTGAAAATTCTTTAAAGACTTCTTGCAATTTCCTTCTCTAACTCTTTAAATAAGACATCATAATAATGAAATTCACCTGCACCCAAAGGCTACTGTTTTTTTTTTTAAGACATTTAAATTATAATTTTGTCAATAAAATCGACCTTTAATTCTATTCAAAATAGACCCTCAACTCATCGGGAGAGTGTTAACTTTTTTATACTATAATTGAATTTTTAAAAATTATATGATATTCTTGATTTCTTACGCTCTAATCACCCTAGAATTTTTTATTTCTACCATCTCTAGAATATACTATCATTGATTCCTCTCTATCTTCTCTTTTATCTTCTCTCTATCTCCTCTTTTATCTTCTCTCTATCTCATCTCTAAATATACTAACCATATTTTCTCATCTTCACTCTACATTCACTAGAGTCACATATTTCTCTCATCTACTTTTGACTCTCTAAAAGGATATTTGTGTGATTTAATATAAAATAGTTGTCTTAAAGGTAAAATTGTGGTATTTGACTTTGAAGAAACCATTAAATATAAAAAGAAATAATTATTAATTGTAACAAGATTATGAAAATCAAATTATATAAGTTATAAGATACTAAGTTATAAGATACTTATAGTTAGTGTGGGTTGATATATGTTAATTGAATGTCGACTAGACCTCATATAATATATGTTAATAAATATACCTAATTTATACAGATATTGTGGTGTGTAACATCTTAAAATCAAAGATTAAAAACAATTAAAATTTTCAATTTTCAAATTTAAAATTTAAAATATTCTAAATTATAAATTATTATTATTATTATTATTATTTGAATGTGCGTGATAAACCAATTATCCTCAAAATAGGATTCAATCAGGTTTGTAACCAATTATGCTATTAGCTATTATGCTATAGGTGATCATAACAACAAAAATCAAGACATATATGTTGCTTTTTAAAACCAATGACCCGATAAGCAAATATAGGTTCTGTTAACATTTCCAACGACACACCACATTAAGGAATAAACAAATTGCTCTTATTAGATGGAACCAGCAACTGGTTATTTGAGTAAACATCATTCATAGACAAATCGTTACAAGTATAAAAATATAAAAAGAAAAAAAGTATCCTGAATTAAACATACCAAAAAAATAGAAGTATACCAAATTAGAAAATAGTAGCGATTAATTGCGAGAACGTTTTAAGAGGTGAGTAATAACACATTTTAAACTTTTATGGTATATTTATTTTGAAAATTTGGAATGAAAAAAAATTAGATATTTTGAATGGTATTTTTTTATAAAATTATAATCGGTCAAAAACTTAACTCTATCAAAATTGAGATTATATGAACAAAAACTTAACTCTATCAAAATTGAGATTATATGAACTAGAATAATAGATTATGAATTGATTTATATACTATATTGTTGTTGAGTTACCCTTTTTTTTATGATTGTTTGGATATGTAATCTTTAAAAGATTGTTTTATTATGTGTTCTTCAATTATTGTTGTTATTATATATTCAAATAAAATATTATATTGTAAATATGATTTTATGAAGATGATAGTTAAAAAATTGAATTATTTTTATTGTATGAGTTTGAAATGAGTTTATGCTCCATATAGATTAGACTTGTACTCCAAGAGTTATTTACCCGGATGAGTTATGTGCTCCATATAAATCAGTTTAAAACTCCACATGAGATGAATTTTAAACTTCACTCTTGTACCCTACCCTAGATGAGTTGGTGCTCTACATGATGATGAGATAATACTCACTACGCAGAAGTAGTACATCTCCATATAACGATGGAACACCATTGAATTGATTGATTGATTTTCTGTAGAATAAATGTATGTATTTGATTATTATAGAGGTTAATTATTGTTGATTTATGTGGATAAATTTATATTAATTATTGGAAGTAATTGGTTATTATAGGAAAATTAGTTATATTTCTAAAGAATATTTTTGGAAGAACGCAGGTGTCATGATCAACTTTTTCGGTTATCGCGCTAGCTGAGAATAATGTTTGTTTTAAAATTATGTGTATTATTCATTGGAATTTAGTATCTCACTAAAATGTTGTTTTTAGGGACTGAGACCGTCGAAGACGTCGAGAGCTGAGAAATCTTGCCTCTTTTGAGAAGAGTAATTTCCTTAAATTATGTTAGTAGATCAAGAATAAGTAGACATAGTGTCTACATCGTATTTTATTTCGGGATTAGTTATTAAATGCCCATTTTTGAATATTTTGATTATTAAAAAATTTCAGTTGCAAGGATTTATTATAAAAATTTCATAACATTATTTCTTTCGGACAATTCATTATTTATTATGATATCTTATTCTCTTATATAATATGAAAACTTTTTCATTATTACCTCGATTGTTATACCCACGTAATTAGGCGGTACATTTTTTGTATCAGAGCCACGTTGAACCTAGATTGGACTGTGGTGTGGGTTTATTTTACTTTGTTTTATTAATTTTATTTTTGTTTTTTTTAAATAAAACTTGGGTTTAGAGGATTATTTGTTATAGTCATAAATTTTGCATGCTATTATGTTGGATATTGGGTATGGCCAACTCAATGTTTGATTGGTGGTGTGTAGATTTATGGCGGGTAACAGGCGTGGGATGAATGATGCACTTGCCGAGGCTTTCAGCTTGATAGCTACATCCATGCAATAACGGACAAAGACTCTTCGTCATTTGAGAGGGTCCAATATCACAGCGGTAGCAATCGTAGACCCTCAATATGTAAGACTTTCTGAATTTCAAAAGAACAATCCACCACCATTTTCGTGACAATTCTGCAAGGTAGATAAAGGTACTCTATCAAGGACTTTATGAGTTGCAGAGTATGTCGCCAAGTTTGAAGCTCTATCAAGGTACTCTCGCTATCTTATGGACAATCCACAAGACGAGTGGAAGGCAATCAAATTTGAGCAAGGACTAAAGCCTGAGGTGCAAAGCTTTATTGAAATTCTAGAGATTCGTGACTACCCCATTTTGGTAAACAAGTCTAGGGTGGCTGACCAAAAGATTCAAGCGCTGGAAGCTGAGAAATCGGAGGAGAAGAATCTATGCTCTGGTGGAAATTTTTTCCAAAATAAGGACACCAAATTTCAGAAGAATCTATGCCCTGTACCCACAATTTCGATTGAGAAGCTTCAATTAGTAAGAATAAGGGATTTGAAAAGTGTGGACTCAATCATGGAGATCAATCATATCCTACCGCACGAATTACATGTCTTAAATGTGGAAAGGTGAGACATTTTGCTAGATGTTGCAAGAGTGATGGGAAATCCCAACCTATACCACAAAACCAAGGGAAAGTTTTTACACTCCAAGGAGAAAAGGTGAAGGAGTTAGATGGTTTGATCAAAGGTATGAGTTTTATTAATAATAAAACGATTATCTTATTGTTTGATTCAGGAGCGACACATTCCTTTATATCTTTATCTTGTGTGAAAACCTTACAGTTGACTATTTATTGTCTATCTTTTGATTTATGTGTTACTACCCCTGCCAAAAAAAATCTTATTACCTCCACTGCATGTTTAAATTTTACCTTTGTGTATCAAAATGTGTCTTATACCGTTGATTTGATTTTTTTGCCTATGTCTAGGTTAGATGTTATCCTAGGAATGGATTGGTTGTCGTCGAATCATGCGGTTATAAACTGTTCTGATAAATCTATCTATGTTGTACCTTAACATATAACTATGGATTCACCTTTGGCCAAATGTTTCGTGTCTGCGTTAGCTTGTCATAAGTATTTAGTTGAGGGAGCAATAGATGTCAGAATTTGTGTCCAATGATTTTTTAGTATAATGAAGCAAAAACACTAATTTATAATGTATTTTATACCGTCTCAGGTGTAAGATGTCAATTTTTTGTGTATAACTAATACATATAAAAAATCAAAACCATATATTTATATTATATCTAATATAGAAATTTTTGTCCAAAAATAATTTTTCTTCATTATTACAACAGGAGTTGTCTACTTATTTAAACAGTTTAATCTTAATCGATGGATCGTGTAAGACTGGCAACATAACTCTATACAATTTCAATGGCTTACATTACATCCAAATACATGACGAGGAACAAACGGTTGAAATTTTAATATTATTTTAATTTGTCAAAATTACTATGTAAATTGTTACATCTCTATCCAACATTTTAAATATGTTGTGATGTGAAGACTCGCTGACACAAAATTCAAAAATTCTTTGTACTTTTATGGACAATTTAAGGACTAGGGACGAACTTTAATCTTGTACAAATAGACCCTCAACTCTGATGATAAAATACAAATTTTATAATATAATTGAATTTTTAAAAATTACATTGATATTTTGATTTTTTACACTCTAACTACCCTAAAATTTTATATTTGCAATATGTCTAGAATACTCATATTATTAAATTACTCTTGTAATCTCAATACAAATTTATCTCTATCTTCTCATTTATCTTCTCCCTCTTTTATCTCTATATACTAACCCTATTCTCTTATCTCCTCTCCACATTCACTAGAGTCACATATTTCTCTCATCTACTTTTGTATCTAAAAATATATTTGTGTGGGTAAATATAGAATGATTGTATCAAAAGTAAAATTGTGACCTGAAATATGATTTTAAAGAAATTGTTTATATGTGAATTCTATTGAATGTATAGAAGTAGATAAGATTTTAAAGAAAAAAATATTTATGTTAAAATTAATTGAAAAATAAATAATTATTAATTGTGACAAGATTGTGAAAACTAAATTATATAAGTTACAAGATGATTGTGGTTTTTGTGGGTTGATATATGTTCATCTATTGTGATGAATTTCGATTAGACCTACGTGATATATGCTAATTAATATAGATATTGTCGTGTATGTTGTTGTAATTTTGGGTTGTGTATTTTATAAGTAGAATTATGGTTGTTTGATTATCGTGTACGAGTAGATCCATAGTGCATCATGCACATAATTGGTATGTATATATGAATTAAAATTTATTTTACTAATTTTTTAATTATTAAAATTGCACTTTTTTGGTAGGCTCAATTTTTAAGATTATAACGTGACCTTCAAAATGTTTAAGACCTTTAAGACGGTCCTGAACTAAATACATTGAAATTTAAAGACTTACATTTTTTATGAAGACAAAAAGATCCTTGATCAAAAAGAAGAAGGATTATTAAGCAACTTATTTTTTCATTTATATTAAGGTAAAAGTATTTTGATATTAAATCAAAACACAGTTTAAAAGTACAATATTATGAGAACCTTCTAAGCATATGCATTAAAATGTTTTTATGAAAATAATTAATGACTTAAACATGTTGAAAATAAAGTTTTTACAAAACTGGAAATCTATATTCGATACGAGGTATCGTAGTCGAATACAGACTCCAAGTCAGAAGCTAAAACTAAATATCTGTATTCGAATACGAAGTGTCGTAGTCGAATACAGATTGCAAGTCAGTACCTATTTTCAAACATGTGTATTCGACTACAGCCTTCTGTATTCGAATACAACTCAAGTCAGTACCTATTTTTAAACATCTGTATTCGACTACAACCTTGTGTAATCGAATACAACTCAAGTCAGTGGCAAAAACCCGAATCTGTATTTGACTACACGATCTTGTAGTCGACTACATAGTTCAAATTTCAAATATAATTAGAACGTTTTAGAGGTGTATTCGAATACACTAAGACTGTATTCGAATACAACTTCGAAACAATGCAACTTTTCAGTTTTGAAACATTGCACATGTTCATCTAAAAACGTTTGGGAACCTTTGCCATTGATCTGAAGTGTTACCTATGAAGTATAAATACTTCAAACGTTTCAGATTTCAAACAACAACTTTCAACTAACTTTTTAGAATCAATTTTCTGAAACATCAAACATTTCAAAACTTAACTTTCATATTTTCAAGTACATGCTTTTCATTTTCATATCATTAAGAAAAGTTCTCAGTTGTACTTGGAAGTGTGATTGATTAAGTATCAAATACTCAGTATTATAACCTTGTTCTTAGTTAAGAACATCATTACAAAATCATTGTATCACTTGAAGGATTTAGTGTAGATTCTTCAAGTTGTGTTAACAGAAATAGTGGTGTACTATCTTCTGTTAAGTGTTTGTGAATCTGTAACTTAGTCTTAGGGTTAGACTTGTAACATATTCATACAAAGTGGAAAATCTCTTGTGGTGTGCAAGAGGACTGGACGTACCCTTGGTTGTAAGGGGAACCAGGATAAATCTTCTGTGTGTTTTTATCTTCTGCCATTTACTGCTTTCATTTACAAACACAGCAAATATTGAAACAAAGTTAAAACAGTCCTTTAACAATCTTCTGATCTCTAAAACAGAAAAATTGTTCAACACCTAATTTACCCCCCTCTCTTAGGTGCAACTCTGTTCTTACATACATCAGTTTTTGTTGACTAAATTATAATCTAGATAGTTGTTATAAAAAAACCGGAGGGAATAATTTATAAAACAAATCCCAAAAACAACTATTATAATTATAAAATAAAATTTAAATTCCAACTATTTGATTTGTAAATTTTATCCAGAGATAGAAAAATCAAACCAAATCATCTAATCACAATAATTTAACCAAAATTTATTAAATTAGTTTGATATTTTTTTATGAATTTGAGTTCAAGTTGAACTAAACTAATAAATATGACATTTATTGATTGGAAATATAGTTTCACGTAATTTTAAAATAGATTCTATAATATTTAAACTAAATCATTATCTTTTATCAACACTATATCAATATTTGTATTTTAAACAATGTGTTGTGTTTAAATGTATTTTAATAATTCTATATATTATTTTTGTCCTTGTAGTTAAAAAAGTTATATTAATATTGTAAAAATTTAGATTTAATTTAAATGCATCGACAATGTTAAAATATTGTACATCGTCAGTTAATCATAACTGTCATATTGATAAACCAGTTTCACTTTTCTCATATTTACTTTTAAAGTCACACCTATGAATATTTGTGATGTAATGACATTGTAAAACTTTTTACACTGACCAAACCTAACAATTAAACTCTAAAAATTTTAGTGTTTGAAAAAAAATTAGATTTTAAAAAACTAATCTTTAATTATTAAAAATGTCAACCAAAATTTGATCTACTATCTCTATGTAATAAACGTTAAGAGTTTGATCGTCAATATATTTTTATAAATTTACAACTTAAAATTCTTATATCCAATATAAAATTTATACTTTTTATTTATCTATTAAAATTTTAAAAATTTAATCACTCAATATTTCAATTCAAACTCTACCACTTTATACAACATTATACTTAGCCACCAGTTATAATATAGACTATCATCCATTATGAATCAGTTTATAGACTATCATCCATTATGAATCAGTTATAAACAATGTTTAAAATTCTAATGATCTTAGAAGTTATTTTTAAAAGTATAAGTTATTGATCATTTTTATTTTGTGAATAAAAATATGAGTCAATTGATACAGGTTGATTAAAATAAAGAAAATAAATATATTTTGCATACTAAATTGACATGAATTATATCACAATTTTGTTTATAAAGATGAAGAAAATTACGAGTTATTATTTTTGAAAAATATTGTTGTTGGTCGTTAAATTTTTTTGATGATTTTTAAATACTGGTCCACGGTGGACCACTTATAAAAATGCTGCATGGAAGAAGTCATTGATAGTTGAAATGTTAATTAAGTTCAATAGCTTTATAAAGATAATTATATTATTCGTCTCTATATATAAGATTCCGTTAAATAAATTATAAAAATTTATTGTTGTATAAAATTTGTGGGTAATTTAAATTGTTTTACTAGTTTATTCTTGAAAAAAAATAATTAATTTATATTTTTATTGTAATATTTATTATTTATTAAAAAAAATATCTAACAAATTTAAAAATATGTTTCTAATTATAATAAAAGGTATGTTACTAAATAAATAATTAATATAGTTAGGAAAATTAAACAACAAAAATCACCCGCCCATTTAAAAGCATCATCTGGTTTCAATTGATAAATTTTGTCTCTTAATATTATATTGAATAATGACCAAATTAATTCTATGGTAATATTTGCTTGTATAAGAGTCTTATAATCAAGGAGATACTCCCTTCACAGTGAAATAACTAAAAATGGATTTAAAATAGTGTATTAAAACCAAATATATACACTTTTTTAAATTCATTTTTGTTTAATATTCCATTTCAAATAGAGTATGAAACTACACATAGAAAAAATAAACCATATTAAGTGCATCTATCAGTTGGATTCTCATCATCACTATCTCTAAGATGCTCTTTCAATGGTTGTCCTAAACTTTCCCAGTTTTTACTATCCCAAGCTGGATCAATTTCAGGCAGTTCAAAGTCATCTGGACATAATGATAATTGAAACTCAGGTAGGTCTGGCAACGCTTCGAGACCCCTGCATCATTTGCAAAATTTCAATTTGGCATAATCATATTATATTTCAAGGAAATAAATAACTCAGTTACAACCTATAAAACATAGACACCGTAACTATTTGAGAAAATAGAAGTCATTGATTATAACATGTATCGGACATCAGACATGTCTTTAATTTGAAGTGTCGTGCTACATAGGTTAGATGTTAGAACATCAAATGAGCTAATCACAGAGTTGGAAAAAAGGAAAGAGCTCCTTACTTTTCTTGCTCCAAAAGGTAGCCATACATTTGGTACTTCCTTGATGCAACTTCAGGAATTTTCTGATTTAGAAGTTTCATAACACCCCAGAGTGGAGGAGCCCTTCACAAAAAATAGTTACATACATTAGTATAATATACAGTTGTTTTATCCCTATAGCGATACGATTAATGTTTCATTTTATGTAAATAATTATATAAATCAATTGTTTTAGAACAAGTGTAGAAACCAATGCAATCTCTGAGATTGCACAACTAACATTTCAAGGGTTTGTTTGGATTGACTTATTTGTGTTTATTTACTGCGATAAATATTTATGAAACTTTTTGAAAGAACGTTATGAAAATAGTTAATGGTATGTCCATAAACTCTTTTAAGCTTAACGCGTATGGTGTAAAGCGTAATTAAAGTATTTATCCAACATAGCCTAATTGTAAGATACAGTAATGTGCTATAGAAACATCTTAAGACAAAACCAAAAGATCTAAACCAACCTGGTCACTGGAGCTGCAAGACTAACGCTCAAGCAGGCCTTCTTGCTTTCTGCCAGAAGTTCTTCTGCAGCAAGAAAACAAGACACCGCGACAATGTGACCGCTCGGTTCGCTACCCTTGTCGAGGATCAGTCCATGGTAGTAGTAAGCTGCAGCCTGACAAGATTATAAAAAAATTGATCAAGATTAGATCATTCATATTATTTAACCAATCTGAATAGCATTACTAACCTTGGCTTCAAGGAATTTCCATTTGATGAACCTGAGATGCTTCTTTCCATGCCCTTGGTTGAAGTCACATCCTGATAAGCAGTGATAAGCCTGTTCATAAAAGTCAGAAACACTTCTATTGTGAGCACCAGAATCCAGATTATGAAATATTAAAATTCAACCAAATAAGCTCTTAGTCTTAACTACTAAGTTTAGAAGAAATGGATTACAGATATAAAGTTATTAGAACTGTCTATTTTAGATTTTGATAGAATTGATTTTGAATCAAGCAGCAAACGTAGAATCAATTTTGATGTGTAAATGTAAATAATTTTATGGGCTCCACACTCAGAATCAATTTTTCTTAATGTAAAAGCTAGAAATTGTTGGTCAAATCAATTCTATCCACTAAAAAATCAATGTTTTAATCTTGCAGCAAGTCTTTTAAAATAGTAGTGATGAGTAGACATTCAAAGGATTAAAAAATAAAGACCTGACTGAAGTAAATCAGCTGTTCACATGCCAATCTCCTCTTCACAGACAGAGTTGCCTTCTGACTCTCCACAGCAAGACCAAGCTGAATCTCAGTTCCCTAAAAAGTCATCAAGACAAGCTATAGAATGCTACTAATTTAGCATAATTTGACTAAAAATATTATATCGTTAAACAAATAGACTAAGACTTAAATTTCTTTCATTAATAAATCTAGATTCTAGAGATTGATCAGCAAGTACCTGGCCTAATGCTTGAATAGCTATAGCCTCCAATACACCCTCCTGCAAGTCATGTGGCAAAATTTTCCTGCATATTGTTTGAATGTAAATTGCTTAATACTCTAATGGGGTGGATGTTCAATGCTGATTTCAAACAAATTTTATAGAGACAGATATATATACTTGGTTTCAGCTGGTATCTGAGTAAGAATTTGCCTGACACAGAATTCCAGGTATCCTGATGCTTTGAGTAACAAATCAATTGCTTCCCTCTTGTTATCTGATAGTACAAAATTTAAATAATCACATATTATTGATTGTTCAACTTGTGGATCCTTTAATAGGATCCTATGATGACACACTGACATAGACACTAGACATGACACTGACACTTACACAGTGACACCAGTAATAATTTAAAAAATGGAAGTAATTGAATGTAACTACATATACCGGTGTTGTGTTTGTGTTAGGTATCAGACACGCCTTTAATCTGAAGTGTCAGTGCTACATAGATAGAATATGATTTCTTGTTGCACTAATAAAGTATCTAAATGCTTAAAAAGCTTTTATATATATATATAGTCACAAAACCTGAAGATACAGTCCTGAATCCAGAGCCTGAGTGGTCCTTTGGAATCATCAAAGAATCAGCCTCAGATAGTGTCAACATAGCCATAAAGTGAACAGAAGATAGCACCTCAAACCACACATTTGGTATGCAACTATCCTGCAAAGTTATACTTTAACATGGTAAACAAACTCCAAAATAATGATGAAAAATGTAAAATTAAGAATGTTATTGCAGTAGACATACTTGTCTTCCATCTTCTAAATTCTTCCACTTGAATTCTATTAATCCCTCAAGACCATACTCTGCAACAAACAAAATTTATAACCCAGTTTAGAAATGGAGAGAGTATAGAGAAAATAGATTATTATTTTTTTTGTTGAAATTATGAACCTTTCTTAGTAAGTCCAATGAGAAAAGACAAGTATTCATTCAAAGCTCGCCGTAATTCAGCTATAGCTGATCCATCTGCACAAGTGCACAACCAAATATGCAAATTTTTTAGACCAGTAAAACATCTTTAATTACTATTGCTAGTTGATAGTTGAAGAAGTAGATTTGATTATGTGGTGACGAAGATTGATTTTGTGTAAAAGTGATTTATGTTTAGATACATTCACGTTAAGTTGAATGATTAAATTGAGGCTAAAAAACAATTATGGAGGCTGAGACTCCAAATTATAATTTCAAATTAGAATAGAGAACCAAAATCAAGTATATCCAAACATAAACTAATTCATCATCCAAAATTGAATTAAAAAAACAATTAATCATGATATTTCAGAATACAGGTAAAAATAATAAAATGAACAAACCAGTATCTTCTGCTATCAACACAATCTGGTTTCTAAGAGAAGACAATTTATCAGCAAGATCAATTGGAATAAATCCTTTAAGCACTCTTTGAAGATCAGATTGCAGTGGAATTCTTATTGATGGAGTTAACACCACCACTTCATGAATGCTTGATTTCTTCTTCCTATACACAGAGTAAGTGCACCCCATTCTTTTGGCTTATGAAGAATCTTTTCAAGCATAACATCCTATACAAATCCACCATCCATTTTTACAACTTTGGTGGAAAGTGTGTATTTACGGTGAATAATTAATGAATTGGACTTCAAAATAACACATTTAATAGCATGTAAATTCTAAGTGGAGTTTTCAACTTTTCATAATTACGAGCATTGATTAGTTGAAGAAATAAATAGCATGTTATATTTTATTGAAAGGATAATTACTAATGGTAGATTCAAATGTAGCTTATTCATCAATATTAAAATTGAAAAAAATTATAAATAAACATACACACATGCACATATACAATTTGAGAATAAAAGGAACATATTCTGGAATATCTTACTGGATACAGAGAGGAAGAGAGAAGAAGGATTAAGAGGCAGAACATGTTAATATATATTTATACATAATATATTTTATAAAAGACTATTTTACCAACAGGGTCGTATTCAACAATAATTTACTTATAACTTATTAACTTACTTCTTCTAATGTATTTTAGCAAATGCTATAACTTACTCACATACATTCACTTATTTTTTACAACAATTTTAGTCATATATATCTTTCGGTGTATTTAACTATTTTTAACTATAACTTATTAATATATTCTTTCTAAAAAAATAAGTGTATACAATAATATATATATAAAAATCTAAAATCATTTAAAATGTTATTAAATGCATTAAAATTAATGTCTTATGTATTTTTATTAAACAATTTTAATCATTATGAGTCTAATAATCAATAGATTTATGCAAAATTTTAGATAAATAATCTATATAATATAAACTTTCAATCTAACACTACATTAATTTTGTCAAAGCTTGTATGAGATAGAATGTTATTGAACTGTGTAATATTACTAATATTGCATGATATAATTGATTGGTGCTCATATATATATATATATTGTGAATCTGAAGCTCAAGAAACGAGACATATCTCACATGGCCATGGCGTAGAATTCTCTGCTTCGTTGAGAGGAGCACGTTCAATTCTTGTATTTTGTTTTTTTTTAAGTAAATGCTTCATCTTTACTTGAAGGACATGCAGTGAACTAGATTTTTATGAGAAGTGGACTAAATTTTTTGTTAAAAGATATTTGAATACGATTGTTAAAAAAATTTCTGTACATATTTAACGAATAAGTTATGATGTTTTTTTTAATACAAATTTAGTTTTTAGGTTAAGTAAATTTTTTATCTAACTGAAGGTTTACATTTTCATAAAATTTGAATTTAAATCTTGCTAAAAAAGATACTCATATTTAACGTCTGATGCACCTTATATAATATTATCTCAAATTAAGAGAATTTATTATAAAAAAAATAGAAGGAATATATGGTAAACAAAAAAATTCTAACATAAAAAAAATTCAAATTTTCGGTTTTATTCCAATAAAAAATCACATTTTTTTAATTTGTACAAAATTATTTTGGCAACAGTTTTAATTCTTAATAAAAAGTCAACATATATATTTTTTAATAACTTTTTTACACCATTTTTAAAAGGATGTTTTATATTCATATCCATCAAAATTTGTTAAATATAAAAAAAAAATTAGATTTTATAAAATATTTTTTTAATTTTAAAAATGTCAACCATATTAAAACAAACCAAACCAATATATCTTCGTCAGTTTGGTTCAAATTTCATAAGAACAAATTTCAAACATTGAATCAAATAAACTGCTTATTTTGAATTGGTTTAGAGATCATAATTGTTGAATAAATTAAAAATAACTAAATTTATTAATTATAAATTAAGCTCTCTAAGTCCACATTAATAATGCACAACAATATATATTATTATTTTTAACGAAAATTAATATATATATTATTAAAGTAATAAAAAATACATTCTATAAAAAAATATATAAAAAAACAATATTGAAATTTATTGAAAAAGAAAGAAGATAAAGTGATGTGATCGAGAGATAAAGTTTAGATGATAGAAAAGGAAGAGAAAAGTGTTGTGACTAAAAAAGAGAAGGTTAGAAAAACATGTTAAATTACTAATTTACTAGTATTAATATAAGGGGTGTGTTTAGGAAAAAAAATAAAGACAACTAATAAATTGAACAAGCTTTTATATTTAGGGACAATGTTTTTTCATATGATGCTCATAATTAGATACAAGGTGTAGAATATTAATTGAGGAAAAAAATAGGTTTTCATCGATTGTTCGCATTCTTAAAATGGCAGTAGAAGTAGTGTGTGTAAAATGTTTTGCAATAAAATAATCAACATGTAAAAATATATTATTTACAGTATAAAGGAAAATAAAATAATATATAAATACATACT
This sequence comes from Cicer cuneatum, assembly GCA_037974295.1. Lineage (NCBI taxonomy): Eukaryota > Viridiplantae > Streptophyta > Magnoliopsida > Fabales > Fabaceae > Cicer > Cicer cuneatum. The sequence continues at coordinate 2,960,008 of JBBPBO010001986.1, forward strand.
CTTTGAGTTTATACTAAATGGCAGAATTTGGATTAATAATCGTTTATCTCATAGTAAATCAGACATTAAAATATCAATAAAATACTAATTACTTCTTTTCACTAATCCTCTAATTTATTGTATGTCAATCTACTTAATTACTCAATTAATTATTTTAATTAATAAAATCTTTTTTTTTTAAATGAAAGTTTGTATACTCAATAGTTTTTTAGAAGTCTGCATAAACAAATGAAATTCGGACAACACTCTTAAACAAACATATTGACCATCAAGTCAAAAGAAAATTACGTTGTCACCAAAATCAATAGTTTCCTTTTGAGAACGGACAATATGTCACAAAATTTCAGGCAAACAAGAAATTTCGGTTGACCATACTCTATAAAATAATAATTTTCGTCTTTTATAGGGTCATGGGAGTTTAAATATTTTTCAAATACTAAACCATGATGGACAGTAGTGAAGCTAACATTAATTTTACAAAGGAACAAAAAAATAAAGAAAAAATGAAATTTAATTTCAATATAACAATACAAAGAAAATAAAAACTTATAGTTATTTTAGAAAGTTGAACATAAAAATTTTAAGAGTCTGTTTGGTTCGAGTTAGATGGAGAACACAGAAAATAACTTTTTTTTAGTTTTTATGTTTAATTCAATTTTTAATAGTCAAAGAGAGATAACTAAAATCACAAAATTACTTCGATAACTCATTTTGTTCTCTTTTGTATTTTTTGGAATTTGGAGGAGAAATAATCAAAAAAACATAAAAGTCATTCAAAATTTCTCTTCTCTTAAACCAAACACAATTATTAAAAATCATTATCTCTCCTCTCCTTTAAACTAAACATATCTTCATTGCTCCTTCTATCTCGTCTCCACTCATTAAGTTATCTCTCATCCTCTCTCGGTTGAACTAAATACACTCTAAATATTCACCATTAAAAATGGAAGAAGTTATGTAGTAAATAATCATGAAATGGAAAATCAAAAATAAATAAAAAAATCCATTTTAATTAAGACTTGCATTAACTTGAAATCACAATTATACAAATATTGGGAATAAAAAATGTTCTTTTTAGTTACTAATGAGAGGAAAAGTGATGTTTTATTATTTATTTTAAGAGATATTTTTGAAATTTGGAAATAAAAAAAAAAATGAAAGATGAGATGTGCAAAAGTGTTGAGAGAAGAAATATATGATACTATTGAAAAACATATGAGAAATATTAGAAAATGTGAAAAATAGATGTAACATTGAGTACAACATTTTTTTAATACAAATCAATTATTTATTCACCATTAAATTGATAGTATACAACTTGAGTGAGGACAATCGGATTTTCATCGGTATATTGTATTCTTAAATTAATAGTAGAATACGTATTCACCATTAAATAAATTGATAGTAGAAAAAGATGTATAATAATTAAATATATGTTGATAAAGAAATAATCAATGCAGTTGATAATTTAAAGATGATCTTATATAAAATGATAATAAATTTTTTAAAAAAATATCATATTTAGAGATAGAAATAGTAAGAGATATTTTTGAAAATTTGAAAAAAAAAACAATAAATGATATTATTGAAAATTTTAAAAAATATTGAAAAATGTGAAAAGTATGCTTAATAATGAGTGAATAGTATTTAATAGGAGGTAGTTTATTTATTAACTCTCAAATAAATCGACAGTAGAAAATTAAGTGAAGACAAATAAATTAATTGACATGTGAAAATACATTGTATTCTTAAATTCATAGTGGATATATATTAAGAGAAAAGTTTAAATTTCAAAAGAAAAAAAAAGTATAGATGAGAGAAAGATGAAAGATGAGGTGTGAGAAAGTAATGACAAAAGAAAATGATATTTTTAAAAGCAAAAGACAACCTGACACATAAGAGATTAACCATCCAAATTAAGTTCACAGAACTAAATTGAACTATGGAACTACAAGCAAATATACTAATAAATAAAAAATCTGGGGGAGATGTGTATAATATTTTTATGAATGCACGGACTAGGACTAAAATTGTTAATAAAAAATATTGTGTATTAGAATAAAAATTATAAAAACTAAAATAAATTTTTAAATTTTATATGAACTAAATATATTTAATTTTAATTTATAAAATAAAAAGTATCAATCTAAAGGTAGGTACAAAGTAATCAATTCTGTTAAAAAATATAATATTTTACGCACTCACAAGGTGAAAACAATATAATAAAAGGATATTTATAAGGTGAAAACAATATAATAAAAGGATATTTATATGGATAGATAAACTCGCGAATTAGGTCACATAAACTAACTTAACTCGCATTTTGACTTAACTCGCTTAAACTCAATTATATCGGTTCGAATAGCATATTTAATATTTTGAACTTGTGAATCTAACTCATTGACGTGATATATATATATATATATATATATATATATATGAATTTTACAATTGATGCATAGTTAAAATTTAGTTGTTTGATTATATTTGATAATTTGTTGCAAAATTCCTTGACTATTTGCTATCTCATAACTCTCTTTAGTGTAACGGTATATGGTTTTATTTCATTCAATGGCCCTACTTATTTTCATTATTCATGTAATTATTATCTTCATAATTGGAGGATCAAATTGATTCATCCTTGTGTATATCTCAATCCATCGATCCAATTGAACCACGTCATTCATTGTAGATACAAAACATAAAAATAACCTCCCATCAATTGTTTCTGTCAAGCTAAACAGAGGCAACTATCCCTTGTGGAAGTCACTGCTTCTACCGGTCATCAGAGGTTGCAAGCTCGACTGCTACATGTTGGGAACCAAAGAGTGCTCTGAACAATTCATCACCGTTGCAGACAAAAGCAAGCAAAGCAATTCAGAGTTTAAAGAATGGCAAGCACAAGATCAGAAACTGTTAGGATGGCTTTTTAACTCCATGACAATAGACATTGCCACACAAATGCTACATAGTGAAACATTTAAGCAATTGTGGGATGAAGCACAAAGTCTTGCTAGTGGTCATACAATCTCGTATCATGTACCTCAAATATGAATTTCATAGCACTCAGAGAGGATAGTTGAAAGATAGAGGAATATCTTCTCAAAATGAAGTATCTTGCTGACAAATTGAAGCTTGCAGGAGCACCTATGTCAAAGTCTGATATGATGATTCAAACACTAAATGGCTTGGATTCTGATTACAATCCAGTAGTTGTCAAACTATCTTATGAGACTAATCTTAGTTGAGTTGATCTAAAGACTCAACTTCTAACCTTTGAAAACAGGTTGGAACACTTGAACAATCTCACCACTCTCACATTGAATGCATCTTTCAACTTTTCAAACAAAATTGAATTCAGAGGCAACAAGTTCCCCACGCGTAGAAATTGGAAGGGATCACACTTTAGAGGCATGAGAGGTGGTAGAGGAAGAATGACCAAGCAATCTATCAAGTATGCGCCAAAATTGGTCACACTGTTGTGCAATGTTACTATTCTTGTAGTGTCTTTCATTCAATTGAATTTGTTAATTAAGATTTATTTTAATAATTATTGGCTTAGAGGCATGAATAGTTTTATGGTCTTGCACGATCCTTTAAAAAAAATTTGACAGAAGTGAAATAATTTGATTTATTTTATTTTCAGTAAAAAGAAACTAATCGACGTAAAATCACAAGCAACATGTGCACATGGGAGTCAAAGTACCTTTTGCTTAGGTGTCATAATTGTTAGGATTGTTTCTATTAGGTAGCTAATAGTTCCTACTTATTAGGAAATGATAGTTGTATTGACTTATTCTTTCCATGATCTATATTAGAGGAGTGATTTGTTTTATTTTTATTTTCACAATTCACTTATTTGGAATATGTTGGATATATATTAATTTTTTATTAAAATACTTTGGTTTTGACTATATATTTACTGGTCAACACGATTAAATTGCTTATTCTTATTTATGTGAACCAAACACTTAATAAAGTGATTGAGTTGAAATGATTTAATTTGTAATTAATTTTGTGAAAACACATTAACTATGTGTTATTTGTGTGGTAATTTTGGAAAAGTGAACATTCATAGTTATATGTAACAAATTTGCCCTTATGTTGAAGAAGAATCAATGAAAACTCTATGTAAAAAAAAATAGTAAAACATTATTGTTATTATCTTATAATTAAATTTTGTAATATAAATTAAAAATCAATTTAGTAGAAAGATTAAAAGGTTTCATAGTGATAGAGGTACATCGTATGATTCTAGTTTGTATAATATTTTTTATAAATTAAATGAAATTATACATGAAACAACTTTACCATATTCACCTAAAATGAATGGTAAAATATAACATCTCCTTATGAGATTTTTTAATAGAGTTCCAAAATCTAAAAGCAAAATACATCCTTATGAGATTTTAAAGAAAAGACAATCCAAATTGTACTATCTTTGAATTTGGGGTTGCTTGACTTATGTCAGAATTCCCGATTCTAAGCGAGTTAAACTCGTCAGTCATGCCTATGAAGCATATTCATAATAAACAATATATGTTTTCTGACCTAAACGCTAAAGTGATCATAGAGTCAAATCATGTTGACTTTTACGAAAATATATTCCCTTTCCAATCGAGAAATAGTGGGAGCACTGGAACAAGTCACGTTCTCGTGATCAAAAGCATTGAAAACAATAAACAATGCGAAACATAATCTCAAAGAAGTAAGAAAGTAAGAATTACTATAGATTATGGACCCGATTATACAACCTATATATTAGAAGAGGATCCTGTAAATCTTCAAGAAGACATGTCGTCTTTGGATGTAGATCTGCGGTAAGAAGCTATAAACGACGTGATGAATTCTTTAGAGTTTAACATGAACTAACATTTAGTAGACTTGCCTCCTAGTTGCAAACCAATAGTTTGTAAATGAATTTTGAAAAAGAAACTAAGATCAAATGGATTGATAATAAATACAAGGCACGTCATATAGCCAAAGATTTTAGGCAAAGAGAAAATATAGGTTTTTTTACACTTTTCATCGGTCACTAGAATTTCACCCATTATAGTACTATTTCCCCTGCTACAATTCATATTTTGATGGTACACCAAATTCATGTCAAAATTGCCTTTTTAAATGTGATTCATGGACAAAAAAACAAGGTATATAAGTTAGATAAGTCTTTTTATGGTCTTAAACAAGCTCCTAAGCAATGACATGAAAAATTTGATAAATTGATTATATCGAATGAGTTTAAAGTGAATGAAAATGTATTTATTACAAACAAGAAATGACATTTGAACTATCACATGTCTCTATATAGACGACTTACTCATATTTGGTTCAAACATTCATGTTGTAAATACTGTGAAATTATTGCTATTTAGCAACTTTGATATGAAAGACCTCGGAGAAGCAAATATAATCTTTGGAATTAAGATTACTAGGTTAGAAAAGGGAATTTCTTTGGATTAGTCTCACTATGTTGAAAAGATCTTAAAGAAATACAATTATTTTCACTGTAAACCCGCTTGCACACCGTATAATTCAAGTTTAAAACTTTTCAAAAACAATGGTGAATGTGTTAGACAAATTGAATATGTGAGCATCATTGAAAGCCTCAAGTATGTCACTGACTATATTAGACCCAACATTGATTATACTGTGGGACTATTGTGCAGGTTTACCAGTAGACTTAGTATAGAGCATTGACTCGCTATTGAGAAAGTCATGAAATACCATAAAAAGATCATGAATCTTGTATTACATTATCAAAGATTTTCTGGTGTCCTTGAAAGATACAATCCTTAAAAGGTATTCCATAAAATAAACAAGTGATTGAACTCAAGTGGTTAATTAACTTCAGTTAAAAGTGAACTGTTCGACAATACTCGGGTTTAAATTCTACTTAAAACAATATATTGTCAGACTTTATTACTTATCTCAGGATTAAACTTTGACTTATCTCACGATTAAACTTTGACTTACTATAACTTTTTTTCTCTTAGAACCGAACGGTTAAAACTAAAACAAAAGTATTTCATAAAATAATTAAGATAATAAATAACTAATAAGAAAGAAAAAGATAATTAATGATGTTTATATTTGACGGCTTATATGCAATGTTTGACATACGTTTTTAAAATTTAAGATATTTATTCTAAAAATATAACTTTTTGCAAACATTATTATTTTTATTCAATTAAAGTATATATTTATAATGAGAAAATAATACTAAATGAGTAAAAAATATTTGAAAAATATATATTTTGTGAGTAAGACTACTATTATAGTTCAATAAAAAAAGTACTAATATAATGTGAAACAAAAAAATATATACTAGTTTGATTCAGTTCATAGGTGATCAAATTTGAATTACGTGGAACGATAATCGAATTAATAATAGTGAAATTTGACTGGTTTGGATCCGAACATAAAATAAACTAACCAAGTTAATTAATTTGAATTGAATTTTCAAATTCATCGATTCATTAGTTTAGTACTTATATATGAATGTGTACACATGTTTATGACATTTTTTTGGGTTCTTTTTTTACCTCTCTTTTGGTTCTTGTGTCTATGATATTTTTAAATATAAAATTCAAAAATTGGTGTTGATTAATAAAATCCTTTTTTTTTTTACTTATATTCTTTTATTTTCCATTTTCTTCAACCCATTAAATGCTATTTGATATTTAAAACATTTCAATTAAGGTGTAGAAAAATATATCTTCGAATATAAGGAGCATATTCTGAGAGACAGGAGAGAGAGATTCATGCTCAAAATCGTATAGGGATGCTCAAAATGTTTGTAGCTCAAAGTACAAACATATGTTGATGTTGATGCTGATGATGACATTAGCAATTTCATTGTTGTTGGACTAAGATAGAGAAATAATGAAAAAAGGCCAATAATCAATGTGGAAAATTTCAAGGCAAAAAATAAAATGTAAAGGGGAAGAAGGTGCTTTCATCAACTTATGAGAAAAAGCTTTAATTTAGATCAAGAAACATGGTTTTTTCTTTTTTCTTTTTTCTTCAAATTGGTAGATAGAATGTATACTTCCTCCGATCTATAAGAAAAATTTGTAAAAAAATTAATGTATTTAATCCAAAACATAAGTAAAAATTAGTTAAAGAAATTTGATTTATTTGATATAAATTTTGAACTAAATACATCAATTTTTGTTAATAATTTTTGTTTATATTTTATTATAGCGGAAGTAAATTGTTTAATATTTAATTCTTTTTTAGTAAAACATTACATAAAAATAGTAGAAAGCCCTTGCTTTAGTTGATTCATAACCATGTCAGTGAATCAATACCATTTTTATTTTGTTAAATATTCATCGGAGATTATTTTCCAAATTTAAATACTTAAAAGATATAAGTACAACAATATATACAATTCAAGTATGTATATTAGTTCGTCCAATTGATATAAATGTGCAACGAAAGGGTTTTAAATAATAAGAATTTGAATCTCATACTTTGTTTAATCTGATTAGCAATCATCAGATTCATTTCGAATCTTCTGATACAAATACTTAACAAGGTACTTTTATGCCACTTATCACTTTACTAATTCTTTGAATTTTTATTCAAATTATAATTTTATTAAACTAATCTTAGTAAAACTTCCTAATGGGGTGGTTGAAAAAAACATCAACGTATTTTAAACATTGCTAGAGGGCTTTTATTTCAATCCCATTTATCTCTTTCTTTTTTGTGTTATTTTGTTACTCATGATGTTAATATTTCAAATTTACTTCTATCTTTCAAATTAAATAGATTTTCTCCTTACTTTCTCTTGTATAATAAGCAACTTACTCTTTCTCATTTAAAAGTCTTGGTTCTTTATACTTTGTTTCAACTCTTTCTACTCATGGATAAAAAATTTCAGTCTAGATCTAGAAAATGTATTGTGTTAGGACATACACATGGAGTAAAAGGCTATGATTCCTTTTCATGCTCAAAATATTGAACATGGCTCTCAACTCCCTTTGCTCACTTATTCCAATGTGTTAGATTGTATGAAGTTTCATGCTATTCATAACATTTCAAGTAGTATATGATAATATTCTTTTATCTTTTACTGCGTTATGTTATATTATTGTAAAATATAATTTAAGTATTTATTTTTGAAAATTGTGGTTGTATCGAGATTGTAAGATATTTGAGAAAGAAGTATATGTAAGTTAAAAAATTTTACATAATATTATTATTTTTTAAATTGTCATATTTATTCTCGTGTTTGATTATTTCTTTAATTTCTCTCTATTTATTTTTTCAACAAGTGATATAAGAATTTTGGTTCAACCCAAAAAAAATGTTAGGCCGCATGTCCATTTCGCATGTCCACTTTAAGGAGTAATTGTCAGATTGATTAGCTTATTAATGGTTGATTTAGTCTTTTAGTTGGATAATAAATGTCTCAAATAATATGATAGAGTAATTAGTTTTTAATTAAGTTGTTAGGAGACCGAGTAAGAGGGTGCGAGTTTCTGCTTCTGACCGCGTTTTCTGCTTCTAGTAATTCTGTTGCTTCTGTTTTACAGTACCGGTTTGTTTGGTACTTCTGCTTTATAATTTTAGCTATTTAATGGCTCAAGTTTTAATTAATAAACATATTTTTTTCTCATTCCAACATTGAGATTATCATTCTAAGTACTTTAAAAAAAAAATATAATTTTAATTATCGAATAAAATGAGAATATACCGAACATTTAGAATATCCATGATACATATTAAGGGGCAAAAATTTAACGCATGATAAACAAAAATAAAGCATAGACATTATTGATTGGATTCTTTTGGTAGGAACAATAATTAAGAACTCACGTACTTATAGGTTATAGCTTATTTGTCACGTGTAACAAAATAAATATATATTTTGGAATGTAGATGCTTTAGTGGATCATGACAATAGAATAACAAAAGTTCATAAAAAAAGATTCCAATTCCAACAGGTCGTTGCAATATGGTGTGGTTGTTAATTAACTTGTAATGTTTGACCAAAACATTGAAGAGCTTGTATGGACAACCATTTAATTATCTTACTTACATGCTTTGTAAGCAATGACATTAGTCAAGATTTGGATAATATAATTACATGGAGTAATGTAGAAGCAACTTTGTGGAATGTTGAAAGAAGTTCATAGATATTGCACTTCTTCTATTCTTCTATTGCATTGATGCATGAATGGATGCATGCTCAACGAATTAAACATATTATTGGCAAATAAAGAAACTTTGTTGTTCAATTTTAAATTCGGTGTAAATCAGTGCATCAAACAATGATAAATACATTTCCTTTTTATGTTGTAGATTGTGAGTTTAACAAACTCTTTACATATTGCTCTTAACTTCAATAGTTTGAAATTTGTGCACGTGATCTCCAATTTTTGTACTTAAATGGTCTTTCATCTATCTTCATCCTCTCTATGTTTTTCCTGAATAATATTAAAATACACGCAAGAATATCAAAGTTGCGAAAATTATATATTTTTAACCTAATGTGTAAGGAATTTATTAAATAACTTCTAGTATAAGATTTTAATTAAACAAATGCTTAACAAAAGCATTTAATAAGTTCTAGTATAAGCATTTAATTAAAAAAATTACTTATTAGCATTTAATTATATATAGATAGTTTGACAAGGAAAATGATTGTTCATGGGTAAAATGCTAATAAGTTAAAAAAAAATTGTGGTTACACACTTTCCATTTTTGAGAAAGGACGAAATATTAAATTCTATAAAAAATAAATAAATATTGTATTTTATGTCTTCACAAGGAAAACAACGACAACGTTATTCAAATTTTATAGATAATTTGAATTATTTAAAAAGAAGACGTCGAACCATTGAATAATTTATTGTTTAGAAAGTATGTATAGCTTGATAAGGAAAATGATTGTTTTTGGGTAAAATGCAAATAGGTAAATATTTATGGTTACATAGTAAAGTATTTTAAAAAATTTACAGTTATTAAAATAATTAAATATCCTTATTTATTGAAAAACTACTAAGACTAGATTTCACGGATATAACAAATTATATGAATTTAATTCAAAAGATGAATTATCATACATTGTAAAAAAAATTTACACCGTCAACAAATTACAAGAACTCATATACATGATTTTAGAAATAATTATGATTAATAAAATAGTTAAATAAGTTTTTCATTCCTATAAAATTTTGTTTTTAGTTCTTGTAAAAAGACATATATTTTAGTTCTTGCAAAATTATTATGCAAATAATTTTAATCGCTATTGAAGAAGCATCAACATATGTTTTTGAATTATTGTTTTGCATACATGTTTACAACACTATAAAAACTTCCTCCACAAAAAAATGAGCTCTAAAGTTGATTTTCAAGACTATATTTTAAGGATTTTTATCTTGAGCACATCACTTTTAAAAATTCATATTTAATTCATCTCAAATTAAAAAGATTATATATTTGTCCATATGAACTTTTAATAATGTTCTAAACATTATTTTAAAAAATTATTCAAAAATTTAAAAGTTAAAGTATGTTTTGTTTCAACGAAGACTAAAACTATTTGTAGAATAATTTTGTAGGAATGAAATCATGTGATTTTTTTACATTAACTAAAAACGAAATTTCAAAATTTTGTAGGGACTAAAACTTATTAAACCCTAAAAAAATTGTGATTTTTTTTATTAAAAAAATGTTAACAATTTAAATGATGTTATAGTTATGGTTGAATGACAATTAAAAAAACTTTAATTTTGACAATATATATAAATTAAATTTTTTAAATTATTGCAATATTTTTTTATATAACAGTTACCATTTCTGCTTGTTATTTTTTTAGTTTGTTGAAAATATATAGCATAAAAAACTCACACAATTATAAAATATCGGGTTCAGTGATATTTGTCGGTTACCATTTCTACTTTATTATTATATGAATTAGATTTTGCAAATTAGAACATCTTGTAAAATTCGTTGGTCGGGAATTAATATTATCTACAAATTATGTGATTTTAATTTTTTTGATACATTTTTTTAATAAAAGAAAATTTAAATAAGTTGAGTCTCAAGAGCTATCAGAGATTTAGAAAAGCTTTAATAAAGCTCAAATGTCATGGATATTAAACACAGATACTTACACAAAATTTCCACATATTATATCCTTATTTATTTGTTGTTTAAAGGGTGTTGTATAAGATTTGAACAAGTTGATTTCGAATTATTATTATTATTATTATTATTATTATTATTATTATTATTATTATTTTGAAAATTTTGTTGAATAGCTTCGATTATTAAAAAGATGTAATTATATTTGATTTACATATTTTATTGTAGTCCATTAAGTACAATTTATATTGTAAAATTTATAGGGATATGTGATATGTTAAGATGATGACTCGAAGCTACATACAAATTAACTTCTACATAATTAGTGTGCATCAATTTTAGCACTACACTATTTGAAACAAACCGAAAAGAGTAATTAATGTATGTCTCGACGTTCACCAAGTAATGCATATATCATTATTTCTGTTATTTATAAAATTTATTTAAATAAATTTATAAATAATAATTAAATTTTCAATTAAAAAAATTATTTTGAAATTAAATATAAAATCAATACAGCAAAAAAATAAAAATCTAAGTAGATTAATTAATATGCTTCTTTCGTCTAAATATTAATTATTATATTCAGATAATATAAAATTTTCATATGCATCCATTCAATCAAATCACATTAAAAAATCACTTTCATTTTTTTCTTTTTATAAATTACTCATTTTCTTACTTGGGGATAAGAGAGACTACAAAAAATAAGTAAAAATAGATATAAATTAATTGAGAAAATAATAATTAAATATTTTTATTTTGACAGCTTGTATGCAATGTTTAATATAAATTTATATTTAAGACATTTTTTAATATAAATTTATAAGTTAATGCTGATTAATTAGGTATCTTCATATTTATTTTACTTATTTTTCTTTTATTGTTTTCCTCAACTAATTAAATGCAGAAAAAACGTAAATATGAAAGAGGAAGTATATATATACTAGTTCGGTTTGTTTTTATAATTAAGCATTCTTTTTACCAAAACTCAATATATTAGCAAATTCAAAATATATCGATGCAATTGCCCTTTAAGCTACAATAATATGTCAATGTGTGATTCTGAAACTGAGTCCGATGAGGACATTAGAAGTTTAGTTGTGCTTGGACAAAGAAAGAAAAATACTGGAAAAAGACCAATGATCAATTTGGAAAATTTTCGAACCACAAAAAATAGAGAGGGTAAGGAGTTGCTTTCATCACCTGAGGAAGATGCGAAACAATTTAAGTCCAAAGTACATGTAGATCAAGGTTAGCAAAATTTATATACATTCAATATTTACTAAGATATTTTGATTAATGATAAGTAGAATTAGATGATGAGTTCCTAAAATATAAGAGTTAAGACCAAGTAACATGTTTTTTTTCTTCAAATTGATTGATATTTTTTATATTGGGTTTATTCATAACCATGTCAATGTCCCCAATATCAAGGAGTTAGAACAAAATAGATTGTAGCATTGCAAAATAGAGTATATGCGCTTTTTTTTTCTTTTCCATTTAGTTCATTTTGGAGGAAAAAAAAATGATATAAAAATGATAGAAAAGCCCTAACTTTAAGTTGATTTAGTAGACCAATTTTTTGTTAAGTATTTCTTCCTGATTTTACAAATTAAAAATATTAATTCTAATAATTACCACTATATATACAAATCAAGTAGGTATAATAGTTTGTTCAATTGACGAATTGTTTAATAGATATTTGTGAAAGAATAAAAAAAGTTTTTTCAGGAAACAAAGACCACTAGAAGAAGTAACTCGAAACAATTGACCAACAAACCAAAGAGATGCAACTCCGGCCAACACCTCAACTCTATTGACCCATGCACAAAACAAATTCAATCACCCACTTGTAAAAAGTACAATCTAAAAATCATTTTTACGAGAATAACTTTATCATATTACAAATTATCCAACAGTCACCGTCTTTCTAGAGAAGATAAAATCATTACAAAATTTCCAAATAGAACACCCAACTAAATGTCAATTCATAGCCAAAATAAGCTTACCCCTAGATGTTAACTCAAAGGCTTCGAACACCAGAAAAAGACATAACAAATCAAGAGGCATAGGCAGCTCTCATCCTAACCAATTAAAAATATTATACCACATTCTAAGCACAAAATCACTAGTAGAAAACAAATTATGAGTCAACTACATAGAGAAACCACAAAAATTACATGAGGTACTCGTAGAGTCTATAATAACCCTCTATCGGAGAAGGTTCTACTGAGTAGATACATTATCTCAGAGTAACTTTCAGAAGAAGACATCTTTACTTGGAGTCCAACTCATTCATACCTTGACCAAAATTTGAATGTCTGTATCTGAACAACCTCCCACACCATGGAAGTCCTCCAAAAGCATTGAATAAGTCGAATTTATTGAATAAATCCCATTAGGGTCGTGCTTCCAAGTCCAAGTTACCAAACATAAGATCACATTCACGTTGATTCCATTTTAATATTGAACAAAAGTTGCACACATACGATACCTCACATGATTTGTTCTCAATAATTTTAAGACCTTAAACCCATTAATACCCCACAAATACCATTAATACCCCAAAATTATTATACCTTTCATGACTTAATTTGTTGAATCTGAGGCCTAACCTCCAAATTTTAGAGATTATCTTACCTTGGTTGGCTATCGTGATTTTATGAAATTAGTTTTGGTGACAAATTCGAATGTCAAAATTTTGATTAATGCTATCGTGTACCACCATTATAGATAGTTCATCATGTACGTCCATCTCCTTTAGTTTTGATGATGTGGTATGATGTGTCTCACAAGTCTCAAGAGAGACTATTGTTGTGGTTCATCGAAATATTAGTAATAACTACACTATTAAAAGGCTATTATGTTGAAAAGTTGTTAACGGAGTAAAAATTTAACAAAATAGTAACATAATTCAATAAATGAGATGATGTATTTCACTCCACATATAGTTATAAAGGCATTTGAGGTAGGCTATCTTGGTGACCTAGATTGCAATATATGATGTGATAGTTCTTTTTTTTATAACGAATGATTATTAATTTTTTTGTCTTACACATCAATTCAAAACATCACTTTGCAAACACTGTGCATCACATAGCTTATTTTGTTGGATTTGAATGAAATCAAAGAATCTTTAAAAAATCTCACATTATCTCGCTTATTGTAAAAAAGAGGGAGGTCAAAAATTACTTTAAAATTGTATCTTTGTATCTGATTTTTGCGTTACTGAAATGTAGTTAAGTTATTTTCTTTAGACAATGTAGGTGTATTGGTGTCAAAATATTTGAGAGATATTTATGTGTTGTAAAAAAATTCGCAAAATATTATTTTTTTTTAATTGTCATTAGACAACCATCGTAGTTTCTTTTCTTTTTATTTTTGGAGTTTCCATATTATATTATTGTGTTTGACGGTATTTCTTTAATTTCTGTATTTCTGTTTTTCCTTTCGTATTGATCATATGAAATAAAATAAGTAGATAAATGTCTATTTTGTAATGTAGATGTTTTAGTGGAATTGGCAACTGAATACCAAAATAGGATGAAGAAAATTCCAATTCCAACAGGTCGTGTGCAATATGGTGTGGTAGTTAACTGGCAATGTATGGCCAAAACAATGAAGTTATTATATGGACAACCATTGCATTATCTTACTTACATGCTTTGTAAACAATGGGATGAGTCATGGTTTGAAAGTGAAGATCCAGAAAAGCCATTGGATATTATGATTAAATGGAACATTGCAGACGCAACTTTTTGGAATGTTGAACAAGTTCATAGGCTTTGCACTTCTCCTATTCATCTTGCTAAGCTTTGGCTTAATGATCCTGAATATCATGGATTTGTTCACGAGGTTATTCCATTCCATTGATGCATGCATGCTCAATGAATTAAACATTATTGTTGGCAAATAAAGAAACTTTGTTGTTCAGTTTTTAAGTTATATATGCATTCACTGCAAGGGATTGTGATAAATACATTATGATTTTGAGACTAATTTGCTCTTAACTTCTATGCTTTGCAATTTTTGCATGCTCTTCAATTTCTATACTTGAATGGCCTTTTGTTGTCGTCATTATTTTTTATGTAGACATCTTAAATGTATTTTTCCATTTTATATATTAAATGTATTGTGAAAAAATGACTAACATCATGCACTTCAAAAAGATAAAAAAAAAAATAGATGAAAAATAAATAACCAAATATATATTAAACCTTATATTAATGAAATTTTTTTAATAAGTACTAGTACAAGAATTTAATTAAACAACTCAAACTTTGTATGTTTTTTAGGAATGATCGAAATATTCAATTCTATAAGAAAAATATATAATATCTTGACACGGAATATCTTGACAAGGAAAAAGGTTGTTTTGGGGTAAAATGCAAATAGGTAAATATTTATTATTACATATTTATGGTTACATACTTTCTATTATAAAAAAAAGTTATTATATTTGTTTTATTTATTTTATATTAAATTGTTATTGTCATATATATATATATATATATATTCTGAATGAGTAATTAGTGTAGTCCATGGAACAAATTACTATAATTCGACCTCTCCTACATATGAATTTACATTTTTCACAAACAAAAATGATATGTGTTATTTTTTTCTCGTGTGAGTGTGAAGTTAATTACTAGTTTCTTTGTAACAAACAAAAAATGAGTAATTAGAATATTGTTTTGGTGTTGATTGACTCATACATAATATAAAATTATGATGTATTATTTGTATATTATTTAAATAAATTTAAAAATATTAATTAGATTTTCAATTGAAGTAAAGTATCTTGAAATTAAATATAAACTTAATATTGTGGAGGAAAAAATAGATTAATTATTATGATTTTTTGGTCAAAAAGAATCAAAACAATATCTGTTAGAATTTATTATGAGCACTGGTGCAATGGTTTTTTTAAAAGAGTTTAATCATCGTGCAGTTACAATGTAAAATATTTTACATTATAATTAATACATCACAACAATTTATATTCATTAATTTAACAATGATTATCATTTAAGTAAAATATTTTTGAATTTTGGATAGTTGTGGTTTATTGTCAGTATATATAAAAACTCTTTACACTATATATGTAAATTTTATATAAGATTTAGATGAAGATCTTCTCTATTTATTGTCATCTCCATTTCTTAGTTAGATTTAATTACATCTACCTGTAAATAAAATTAAACTCACCGTGCATACCAATTAAATTCATGTTTTAAAATTAAATAAATGATAATGTTGGTAATAAAATAAATGTATAAACATTACAATTACAATTATAACACAAAAATATTCAGCAAAAAATAAATAAATAATCATTAGAGTTCGGAAACATGATATAAAATATTTATCATTTCTATGTTAAAGAGAGTAAGAGACTTCACTAATTATGTATTGATTTTAGTAATTTAAAATTTGAAAGTACTTTTTATTTTGAAACAAATAAATTAATTTAATTTGAATTAAAGTTTCAACATAATATTTAATTGAGAACAAAATAATAAATATTTTAAATTTAAAAATAAAGAATAATTTTGATGAGATAATAATATAAAAGTATATAAATGAAATAAAAGATAAAAAC